>JAVKPL010015159.1:0-98524 GCA_032173675.1 Gastrolobium villosum | reverse complement strand
AAAATATTTCAATGAATATTTTGACAAAAATCATATTACGTAGAAAATAGAGCTGAAAAATATTTTCGTCGAAACTAGAGACAGAACAAGATTTTGTCATAATCACTAAAATAAATTTTTGAGTGACGAAATATTTCAGTCAAAATTCTTGATAGAATCTAAATTCCGCCGAAACTTTCGACAGAAACAATTCTGTCAAACTTTTCAACGAAAAATAATTCTGTGAATTTTTTTGATGAAATACATTTTCATAAATAAAGTTGATAGAAAATAATTTCGTCCAAATTTTCGACGAAAAATATTTTCAGCAAAATTTTCAACAAAACACATTTAGAGCGAGAATTTTGACGAAAAATATTTACGTAAAAAATTTTGACGAAAAATATTTCAGAAATTTTTTTTGACGGTTTCTATAAAAAACTTCGACGGAATTTTTTTATGTCAAAGTTCTTTAAGGAATCTAAATTCCCTCAAACTTTTTGACGAAAATTTTTTATAAAACATTTTCAAAAAAAACATTTTTGTCAAAATTTTTATAGAAATGTTGTTCGTCAAAATTTTTTCGAAAATTTTTCATAGAAATGTGTTCAGTTGGAAATTTTGATGTAAATGTTTTTAATCAAAAAACTTGACGGAAATATTTTTTGTCAAAAATTTTCGATGGAAATGTGTTTCGTTAAAAGTTCCGACGAAATTTTTTTTATCAAAAAGTTTAACGAAATTTGAATTCTTTAAAGAATTTTGAAGAAGTTTTTTCCGTCAAAAGATTTCGAAGTAAATGTGTTTCGTGAAAAATTTTGACAGAATTATTTTTAGTCAAAAATTTCGATGAATATGTTTTTTTGTGAAATATTTTGAGAGAAATGTTTTGACGAAATTTATATTCCGTAAAAAAATTAAAAAAAAAATTTCGGTCAAAACTTTTTACATATATGTTTTTAGTCACAAATCTTGATTGAAATATTTTTCGTCAAAATTTTTTACGGAAAATTTTGATGGAAATGTTTTCCATAAAAATAACGTGAAACAATTTCTATAAGAGTCATTTTGTCCTGATAGTTCTAAAACAATGAAGATTCTTGTAAGAAATAGTTGGTTAAATATTTATAACCGGGAGAAACAAACGACTACTTATAAAAATAACACAATCCATCAAAAATCGATTTTGAATTTGTTAAAAAACCGGTTTTGAACTTGATAACCGGTTTATGGTTCATAACCGGTTTTGATTTAAAACCGGTTTTGAATTAAAATCGGTTTTGAATTAAAATCGGTTTAAAACCGGTTTTGAATTAAAATCGGTTTAAAACCGGTTTTGAATTAAAATCGGTTTTGAATTAAAACCAGTTTAAAACCGATTTTAAATCAAAACCGGTAATGAACCATAAACCGGTTTTGGAACTGGTTTTAAACTGGTTTGGACAAATTAAAAACTTTTTTTTTTAAATGTGGTTCGGTTTAAAATCCAAACTGTTTAAAACTAGTTCGGTCCGGTTTTTGACAATAACTGAACCGAACCGCTCCATGCACATCCCTAGGAACCAGTCTAAGACTCTACATCCAATTCATTTACCTCCCTATTTTTGAAAGTTAGTCTCACTGAGTTCTAAAAGAAGGCAAGCATGTAGAATTGGTAAAGTTGCTTCTTTGTGACTGAAATGTCATGGATTCAAATCTAAGAGACCGTCTCAACCCTCACTTGTCCGGTTCAATGAGAGTGATTTTAGTCTTGCTGAGTTCTATCCTTTTAACCTAATCAACACATACAAACTCAATGTAATAATTCATTCATGATATGTTTAATTATAGTACCCGCTTGCACTGCCCTAACTATTGGGGTCTTATGTTGAGTAGAAAATCTAAGACTTGTTATTATGTGTTGTGACTATCAGAAGATTACAAAATTTCCCAGCTTTCAGAAACATTACATTCCACAATATAGGAACTAAAAATCAATAACTTTTGAAACACAACGATAATCAATAACAATAACAAGAAAATTGCTCACTTAAATGCTTTCAAAATTGAAGAATTTGACATTATTTATTAGCAATAACACCGAAAGAAATTAGATTTCCTTAGAAACCAAAAAGGAAAACAATTGAAAAACAAAACCAGCAATTCGCATAAAAAAATTATTAAAAAATAATAAAAATCCCATAAGCTTCTTTCAATTAAAATGAATTAATAAGTTAATTTAAACAAAAGAGGGAAAAGATACCTGAAGAACGTGGTGGTGGTGGAGGAAGGCGTTTGCGGAAGACGGAGGAAATCCTGTTGGCGATAGAAGCAGTGAGCCTCTGACTTAGATCAACGAGCTTCGAGAATCAACCATTGGTCCTGCTAGAGTTTCTCAGCGCTGTCGACGACCGATTGTACGGCGTCATTTGCATTCTCCGAAATGGACGTTTTCGGAACTTGCCGAACCCTCCTCCACCTTCGTAAGGGTTCTCATCACGCGCTGTTGCCATGAGACATAGAGAGAAATGTAGAGAGAGAAAATGGGGAATGAGCTTTCAATTTCAAGGGAGAAAGTTGAGAGCGTGTAAAATTTAAGGGTTTTAATTCTAGAGAGATAGAAAGAGAGAGAGAAATAAATAGGGTGTTGATGCAAAATTATAGGGAAAATAGGATTTTAGGAAAGCGCTGAAGTTTTCTGCTATATTATCTTTCTTCAATAATCACAAGTCATCCCCCTCACATCTTTCCACCCAGCCTTTTAATAGGCAATACAAAAAGTAACGGACCATAAAGGACCATTAATGGTGTTAAAACTAAAACGTCTGTAATTTAAAATTCATAAATGGCCTTAAAATTAAAACGTCTGCAATTTAAAATTTATAAATGGCCTTAAAAATAAAACGTTTGTATCGATAATAACTTATGGCTGCTTAATTGCATCATGTGTTCATGTTCTGGACTGGATCAGTTTTGGAAGCAAAAATCATCTGATCTGATCCAATCCAATCCCTTCGGTTTGATCATATAATCATCCATTCGGTTTGTATTTTTTTTTAAATCTGATCCGATCAATCCAATTTTTTTCGGTTTGGATTGGATTGGTTTTCTATTTCTTCAAAATCCTGAAATTTATTTCGTGATTATTGTGCAAATAGCATCTTTGGTATATATTGACTTTGTAATTTTTTATTTTTTTTTGAAATACAAAAGCATTAGTAAATTATAATTTATTTATTTTTGATAATGAGATATGAAGCTCTACAAAAAACAATTGATGAGATTTTTTCTTGCGTTTAGTTGATGGATTAATGAGTCTTGGGTTTAGAAATTTTTGGGCTATGATTGCGGAAAGACCCAAGTAGGTAGAGGAGAATTAATATATTGGATCGGTTTGGATTTGATCGATTTTCATCACCCCATCCAAAAATCGATCCAATTTTTGGGCTATAATTGCGGGTTTTTTTCGATTTTCGGTTTATTCAATTATCGGTTTTTCGGTTCGGTTATCGTGGTTTGAATCGGTTTAGATCGATTGATGAACACCCCTAGAAATAAATAGCGGAAGGATATTGTAACAACCAAGTTGTGTTATTACCATGTTACTACCAATCAATCTCACCGTTAGATCGAATATGTTGTTCCAACGGTTATATTTATTTTCATATTTGTATGATTATGATTCTCTTTAAAGTGAAATAATTAAATATAGGAAATCATAAACATACAAAGGTGGAAATAAAAATAAAGTATTAAATTTGAAAAATCATGACTATACAAAGATATAAATAAATATAACCGTTTGATCAGCATAAGCTATCTAACGGTGAGATTGATTGGTAGTAACATGGAAGTAACACGGTAATAACACAACTTGAATGTTACAAAATGGTCCAACAACTATATTAAATCCACAACAACTAGTGAGGGTTATTATACTTTACCCAGCTTACCAAAAAAAAAAGTATCATTTTAAGTAAAAGAAAAATACAATCAATGAAAATCATGGGTAGAGAAAGTGGATGAAATTCTTAATTTAAATTTTAAATAAAAATATATTAGTTTGTGTCTTTCTATTGTTTAAAATGACACAATTATATGTTATTTAAAAGAAAAAATATTTAATTTTAAGATAAAAAAAATTAAAGCAGAATATTTATATTTAAATAGTTTTGTAATAAGGTCATTAAATATTAAAGCTACATAAGATAAGCCCTAATATTGTAAATGAAAAAAATAAGAATAAAATATAAGAAGTTTGTATTTTAATTTTTCGGGAAAAGTATTTTTCCAGTCACCCGGAGATAAAGTTATATCCAATGAGCTCAAAACGACATCATTTTGGGTTATAAAATTAAAAAATTATAATGATAAAGACAAATATAACCATGCAATATATTAGAATCACAAAAACACCTTGATGTCCATCCCAAAACGACATGGTTTTGGGTTATAAGATTAAAAAATTATAATAATAAAGACAAATATAACCATGCAATATATTAGAATTACAAAAATACCTTGATGTCCATCCCAAAATGACATGGTTTTGGGTATAAGATTAAAAAATTATAATAATAAAGACAAATATAACCATGCAATATATTATAATTACAAAAACACCTTGATGTTCATCCCAAAACAACATGGTTTTGGGCTCACCGGAGATAACTTTATCTCCAACGACGACTCGAGAGATCCTTTACCCTAATTTTTATTTTTATTTTTTTTAAGGCAGCTCAAAAAAATTAAGAAAAAAAATAAAAATTATGGCATTCATCGAACACCTGGACTGCATATGCGCACACAGATGATCCGCAGTGTACACATTGTGTGAACCAGTTAGCCAGAACTCGCTGCTCAGCTTAATCAACAAAGTGTGCACTATAATTGAGGTTAATGTGATCCTACCCTACTTGTCTTTTTATCTGATGATTGGTCCCATTATCATGCAATAGTTATCCATGCATTGCTGCTGGAGAAGTTAACAGGGAAGATGAGGAAGGTAGGATATTATTAAGAGAATGTTTCTTACTGTAAGCATGATGTGGAAGTTAGCCATGTTGGTTGATGGTCATGTTGAGAAGTTAGCCATCCCTTTTTTTTTCCCTTAATGGAACTGAACCCCTATATAGCATTGCATCTTTTGCGTCCATAGAGAAGATGATGTTCTCTTTATGAATGCATGGAAATTTCAATCTATATATGGTTTGCATCTTCTCTGATTTTTTGTAACGGAGCCTTTAATGATATGTTTTCATATTTAATTTTGAACTATAAGCATAAAAGTCACCATGTTTCATCTTCCATCTGATTATCAAGTGTTCTCCAAATTTTTCATCTTCTTTTTTGTTACACCAAAATTTCCATTTTTTATTTCCCTTATCTGTTGCTATGTTCAGCATCTTCTCTGGATTTCAGTCAGTCTAATAACTGTATCTGCTATTTGGACTTCAGGTGAACAAATTAAGTTATCTTGATCTCATTTTGCAGCCAAAAAAATCAATGGTAATACTTGTTCCTACTTACAAAATTAACTATATAGCTCTCCCCTTTCACTTTTCATTTAATGCAAAAATGAAAATAGAAAACAAAAGAACATGCCGCATGTTGTTTCACAAAAAATTGTACTCTAGCATTATTCATATTGGTGCATCTAGGCTCTTCGAATTCTTTTCATACTTGTAAAAAAAATGACATGCATCTTCAAGAGATGTAGGTAAAACAGATTCAGCAACTGATTCCACATTGCTTGATATCAGGCCCCTTAGTTTTTAACACAAAAGGGTCAATTCTTACCCAAACCAGGGAGAAGATAGAAGCCAAAAGCACAGACCATATGACAATAAGAGTTGGTGTTCTGTTCTGCCTACCCATCAGACCTTTAAGGAAAGGGTACAAATGGACAATAACCCACATAGAAAAGAAGAGCTTCCCAAGCATTGCTCCCCAAGAATGTTCACCACTGTTTATGGCATCTGTGAACCCTGCTACAATACCAATAAGGTTGATTATTATGATAGTAGTTGGAGGTATTAGGAGTGCAGTCCATTTAATTGTGTATAGTTCACGAAACTCCCCATCATCTGGGGCCTTTGATGCAACACTGAAGTTTGTATTGTTAACTTTAGCTAGGGCTCCCATTAGGCCTTGTACAAGGGCAAAGAGGTTTGCAGACACACTGCCAATGACCCAGAATTGCTGATTTCTCCACCATTCCTCAAGGCCAACTCCACTCCATCTCAATTCAAGAATAGCCGAAGCAAAGATTGAGATGAACAGAGAAATAAATATTAGACTTGCAAAAGTTCCTACCTGGAAATTGAACCAATGAACAATGGCTTCATCAGTGAATAAAGAAAGAGCTTGATAAGCATTTCAAAAGTTCTCAGGAAACTTGGGTAGCAAGTACGAAGAACCTTAGAGATATTAGATTTATGTTTCTATTCTCATTTTATACGGAATGAATACTAAACTTTTGTTTAGTCATTTTACTTGAGTGATATTTAACCCTTGCTACATGCATTACAGTTCATTTAATCTAGCATGCTCACTTTAAAAATGTAAATGAAAAACTGGCTTGTTAGAGTTATCCAATGGTATTTTCTAAAGGACAAGCCCCTATGCACAAGGCTCCAAAACTTTGCCAGGGTATTGGTGAGGGTCAATTGTACACTGTCTTACCCTTTCATTTTTGCAAAGAGACAATTTCCTAGACTCAAATCCGTGACCTTCCTATCTCAAAGGAGCAATCTCACTGTTTCTCCAGGACTTGCTCTCATCCAATGACTATCATTAGTTGTTTTTGTTAAGGCATTAATTGTAATAAATAAATAAATTAAAGAAAATTGTTACCAATGGTGTGATGAATTTGTCAGTGAGCAAGCAGATTGCAAGAATGAGACAATATATTAGGAGAGGTATTGAGCTGAAGGGGTAGACAGTGCTGTTAATATAAGCAATTCTCTGAAGCCCCTTGATTCTTCCTTCCTTGAAGCCATACCATAGTGGGCAATGGCGGCTGAAGAGGATCTGAAGTGATCCCACTGCCCATCTTAACACCTGGTTAAGTCTATCTGTAAGGTTGATAGGAGCTGTACCCCTGAATGCAGGTCTCTTTGGCATGCAGTATACAGATCTCTAACCATGACAATGCATCTTGAAACTTGCAAGCATATCTGCTGCTATAGATCCATAGCTCAAACCTATCTGCACATGGCAAAAATGATGAAGAATGTTTCAGTTGTATATCTATCATCTCATTTGAGAAAACCTTTGAGGGGCATAGAAAAGTGCTTTATTTTAAAACCTCATATCCCCAGAGAGTTCTGTCTTCATAGCTACAACTCATGACATGAATGGCTTCTTTAAGCAGGGCTTCCTGACTTGAAGAAGGATCAGCACCACCTTCTTCTTCTGTTATTGAAGAATTCACAAAAAGTGTTGAGTTTCCAAATTTATTTTCAGCATTCATCTGTGACTTCAATAGCTGCTTGTCTTCATCTGTTGCTGCTATAAAAAGTAAAGTAGTTGTTAAGATGGAAAGGGATAAGAAAAATGTTCCTGTGTTTTTGTTAAATTATGGAGGATTCTGGTCACCTGTTATGCTTCCATCCTCTCCATTTTCATCCTGTTTTGAGTGCACTTGCACTATTCGTGGGCGTTTCGAAGCCTTTGGAGAATCAAAGCCATAAAAAGCGTTCCTTCTGAAGATACATGCTGAACCAATATAAGCTGGTCCTTGAATTCCATCAAGGCACCTCATGTTAATCTACAGAAAAATGGTACCATATCAAATTCCACTCACACAATGAAGGAAACAAAGTGAGTTTAAAAAACAAAGACACAGAATTTAGAGCTAAAACTATTGCACTCACATCAAATAAAACAGTGTTTTTATTGGCTTAACGATCATGTCTATCTAGGCTGTCAAATCTTAGTGGAAACTGGACAAAGCCAATGGTATTCCCAAGTTGTATGTCCATAAAGAAACACATGGCCTCTCGCACGACTTTGCTGTTATTCACATAATGATTGCAATCCAAGTTCAGCACGAAAGGAGCATTGCTTAGCACGGCTGACACGCGTAGCTGGACAGAAATTCAGGAGCTTTTAGTCCACAAAAAGCTTATTTAGCTTTATGAGAATGAGAAAATATAATCTAAAAGATGAGAGAAGGTGCTTGAAATGTTTACCAAGGCATTCATTGCACCAGCTTTGTTGTGGTGTTGAAATGCAGGCCTTTTCTCCCGAGATATGTAGACAAGGCAAGGAAGTTCATTACCTTCATGGCCTCCATTCTTAGCAAGAAGGATTTGTATCATACTTGGATGATCTTTGGTATTGTTTCCTGGCCATGGTGTCTCATCTTGCATAGTCCACCCTTCTGGGGGAACTCTCATGGATTTAGCCACAAGTGCATTTATCCTCACCTTAAATTCTTCATATTCTCTCTGTCAAGTAACAAGAAGTAGTGAGATTTTGTTCTTCATTCTAAAAGGAGGCATTAAGATGATTAATGCTAACCTTCATAGTACGACGTTCTTTTACATATGTGGACTGAAGCTTATCCTTCATATAATCTATCTTCTCAGAAAAGTACTTCTCTGGTGCTCTAGGTTCTGCAGAATTTTTTTTGCAGAAAGGTACCCACTTTCGCGCAAACTCAGCAGTTTCTTGAAGAGCCTCAAAGGTGAGCATGGAAGCTCCATCATCAGAAACATAGCATGAGATTTTGTCAGCAGGGTAATCCAAGGCCAAGATTGAAAGAACAGTATTGGCTGTAACTAGAGGAGGTTCCTTGATTGGATCTATGGTAGTGACAAAGATATCTATTGGAGAAAGCATGTTTGGCTTGTTCTCCGGTTCAAACCTGCATTACAAGTTTTAGACATTTATCTTATTAATTCATATTTCAGCTCTTATTAGAAGTAGAATCAACCATAAAGTCATGAAAGTAGTATAATGTGTTGTTAGTGACTCATTATAATCTAATAGCCCATGTTATTTTGTAATATTGGTTACTTGGTGCCAACTCTTGCTCTTGGAAGTTATATGAATATGAAAATTTGCTCCATTTAGATCACAGCTGCAGAGAAATTCATGACACCTGATTGAAAGACGATCAAGGTATGTCTCGCGATCAATAGGAAACCATTTTGGAATCTGATCAACTAGCCATGACAATGCAAGCCAGATTTCACATATTACAGATGTGAACCAGAGCCCAATTGCATCAGGTACTGGGTGGAAGATTCTGTACTGAAAGAAGAGTAATAGAATGATGAACCGAGCCGCAACCATCATTCTGTAAGGACTGAGTTTGCCTGATGGTATTGCTACTTTCCTTGAGAGTGGCTGTCTAGTTTCATCTTTCCTGCATCATATTATGACAGCACACAAAACATTAATTAGTTTAGCATTTTCCTAGAATTCAGGACACATTGTTGCTAAAATAGTATCACAAGGTTCCTAAATTTCGGAATGGTGTCATGATGATGCATACATGGCCTTTTCAGGATCAACTGAGGCATCAGTTTCAGGCATCAGATTGCCTTGACTCAACTTCCAATCATCTATTTTCTCCTTGTCATGCAATTTTGCACCACCTGCTTCATGAAGACATGTTAATATATTAAGCAAGTGTTTTAACTCTATTTTCTTACTTATTGTAGCAAGAAGAGAAAGTTACTCCTCCATCATAAAGAGATCCATAATTTCAAATTATAAACTAGGAAACAAAAATTAAAGGTGATAAAGGAGAAGGCTAAAACATACCAGGTTCTCCAATACTGTGAGAAGATATGGGTAGCTCCCCATTCACCTGCATGTTGCACACAAATGATATAAACTACTATGGAAAGGAATAGTCCAGTCATAATAAAAATGAAAACCTCAAGGGTAAAAATATTAACTTTATACATTAAATACTTGTAGAATTTTGTTTCCTTCTGTCAGGCTTAGACTGACATTTGCTAAACCTACCGGTATTGATTTAGGGTTCTCATTATCATCTCCATGGCTCATTTTCCCTTGCTGCATCTCTTCATACTGAAGCTTGTACTTTTCTTCTTCCATTTTGAATTCATGTTCAATATCATCCACATCATCTTCATCTTCATCTCCCTCCACTCTTGGGCTTCCTTTTCACATTAATAAATAACAATCAAAGACAAAAGTTACAAAATATAATCTCCATCATCTCATATATTCAGTATATAGTTACTTGTTTTCCAGTTACCTTTGATACGCTTGTATCTTGTATGACACTGAGGGCAAACTTGAGTCCCTTCCCTTCTTTCATACTCATAGCATGGCCTGCACACTGGGAAACCACACTCCTCACAAGCTATAAACAAGTCTCCATCCACCGTAAGTCCCACAGAATCACCACATATCTCACAGAGTTGACCATCTAAGTTCTTCACATGCTTAGGCTACAACAAAATTATGTATAAGTTATTCAAACATATAGAAAATGTCACCAAACTATAATACAAAGAAACTTCTCTTCCTTGTTTCTCTATTCTTTACCTCATCGCGTCCTTGAACAACCAAAAGCTCATTGCTGTTATGAGACCCTGCAAAAAGTCCAGTCCTAGCTTCCATGGTGAGTGGGGAATGGAAGCAGTGCAAGTATGGGTGAATGAGGTTCTGGTTTATATATATAACTCTTCTCCTGAATTAAGGTTAAGGGTAGAGGTTCCTGTTTTTGGTGTCCACATAAAGGTGCTATTGTTGGTTGTGAGGTTACTATTGACTTGAAGAGTTGAAGTTATACTGCAACTAAATTTATGTTGAAACCAGGATAGAGTTTGCATTTAAGAAATATAGCTTAATGCTGAGACATCATCTTTCTGAAAAGGGCACGTATTTTTGTGTAGTTTATTGGTTAAAGTTCTCTCCTTGTTAAGGTACGTAGGTGGAATAAGCATATCTCATGTATCCGTTTCATAATGTTTATACAGCAACTATAGAAACAGGACGTTCTTCCTAAGATGCTTGACGTTTTATACTTATTAGTGACACTTATGCTCAATTTCAGATCCATGTTGCTGCTTAGTATGCAACTCAATCTTTTTCAGGATACTGAGATCCTCTCTCTTGATGTTTCCTCTCACAAAAATTGATGTGTTATGTTGTTTTTAAAACAACTCCACAAAAATGACTATAATGGAAAAGAAGGATAGGATGTCACTGCCTTGTTTCTTCACTTAAAAGATACATGCAATTACAATCGTAGATAGGGTGAGTTCAGCCATTTACTTTTTGAATTTGACATGATAGCAATGTTAAAAGAGATTCTTCTTGAAGATATGCTTATGAACCCAACTTGATATTTTTCATGTCCTATCACATTAGGAAACAAAGGACTGAAGTCTAATGTATAAATTTTATTCCCATCTTTCTTCTTCCTCCTTTATATTATGTTCATGAAGCAAAATCCTGACACGTCAATGATTGGATTCAAAGAAGATGGCTTTAAGATCAAATAAAAAACCAGGTCGCCAGAAACCAATGTATTGATCAAGTAAGCTTTTTGCTTTCATGCTTTCTAGTGCACGTTTTAAGCAACTCATTTTGTTGAATGTTTTTGAACAAACATCTTGAGCCTTATTTCAAACATCTTGTTTAATTCAGCATGTCTTTTATTTTTCACCAGATATCATCATTGTGAAGCACACTTGCTTCGTAATTTATTATTATTATTGTTGTTGTTGTTGTTTGGCAATGCACTAGTGCATGGATTTAAAAGCAAGCAGAGGAAGAAACAGAACAAAGTAGCATTCGTATATTCCTTCTTATGTATATATGTAGTGGAGAGTAAGCGAGATTCTGGAGTTAATGCCCAATGCAAATTCTTAAAATAACGTTCTTAAATACATATTTTCTTGAAATATGATACATTTTTTGCTGTCAAATGGCAATAATGAAACTAACTTCAAGTTTAGAATTCATTACGTTACCCCCTCTCTCTCTCTCTCTCTATATATATATATATATATATATATATATATATATATATATATATATATATATATAGGGACAGGATTTTTTACAAATTACACTATATTCTCCGGGGAGAAAACATAGTGTAGTTTGCAAAAGTTTGTATTCTCCCGGGAGAATATAGTGTAGTTTGTAAGAGTTTGTAAATAGTGAAGGAAGCCATCAGAAATTAAGAATAGAAAGAAAATAGTGAATGAAGCCAATAATTGAGTCAGATACATCAATGAAAAATAAGGAAATGTTAATCTTATGATGATTAGATAGGTAGTAAGTTGGTAGTGGAAAATTTTGGTAGTTAGAATATCCCTCTTCATATATATATATATATATATATATATATATATATATATATATATATATATATATATAGGGCAGGTTATATTTATAAACTTTTTTGTTTATAAATTACAATATATTTTTTCGGAAGAATATAAATTTTTACAAACTACACTATGTTCTCCCAAGAGAATATAATGTAATTTGTAAAAAAATTCCAAAAAATTTGTAAACTAATCATGTCTATATATATATATATATATATATATATATATTACTACTAATTTATAGTTTATTATTATTATTATTATTAATTTATTATAATTATAAATTACAATTAATTTTCTAGGATATTACAGTTATAATATGAAAATTATACTTTTTTTTACTTTCCATATCAGCATACAAGTTTCTCAAGAGAGAGAAAAAACTACAACTTAAACATTATAATTATGTATTTTCTGGAGTACATAATTATAATGCTGTGACCGGTGAAAATTATATCTACTAACTGGACACCCAATTTTTCATATATATATATATATTTTCTCGGTAAGCTTTTCCAAGTCTATAAAGAAAGCTATGATTTTATCTAAAAAAAGAAAGAAATAGAAAACTAGGATTTCAGTAAAGTTATTTTGCTTTATAATGTCCAGGGTTTCAGTTGCTGCTGAAATTGCTGCCACTAATGACAATGTTTTTAGTCTAAATATTTTTGCCATCTTCTTTTAACTTTTTCTCTTTCTCGTTTATAATATCCTCTTGCATATGCTATTTATTATATGTGCTTTTAAATTTAACATCATGAGCAAGAGTACGATTAAGCAACATTTTAATATTGCAACAGTGAATAGCTAAAACTGTAATTTTGATTTACTTTAAAATCCTTAGGCAGGTTGAGCCAAAACATATGATAACCAAGATGTCATTGACAACATTTACAAAAAATGAAAAACACTGCATTTTATGCTACACAAAATTTTCACTCTTTCCTTATTCATCCTTGTGCATGGCCAATTTTTGTTGGTTTGCGCATCATAGTTTAAAATCAACAATGTACATAAATTTTCTAAAGATGTTCATCAAAGAATATAATAGGAAAACAAGTCTTCTAGCAGTTGATTCCACATAGCTTGGTATCTGGTCCCTTAGTCTTGAGAACAAATGGATCAATTCTTACCCAAAGCAAGGAGAAAATAGAAGCCAATAGCACTGACCAAATCACAACAATGGTTGGTGTGCGGTTTTGTCTACCCATCAAACCTTTAAGGAATGGATACAGATGAACAATCACCCAAAAGGAAAAGAATAGCTTTCCAAATAGTGGTCCCCAAGATTGGTATCCATTGTTTATGGCATCTGAGATTCCAGCAACAACACCAACAATGTTGATGATTAAGATAGTGGTTGGAGGAATTAGGAGAGTGGTCCATTTAAAGGTGTATAATTCTCCAAACTCTTCATCATCTGTTGCTTTGGATGTAACAGTGAAGTTGGTGTCAATTCCAGCTAGAACCTTCAAAAGACCTTGTATAACAGCAAACAGGTGTGCTGATACACCACCAATGACCCAGAATTGTTCATTTCTCCACCATTCCTCAATGCTCACTCCACTCCATTTCAACTCAAGAACACCAGTTGCAATGATTGAAGAGAAGAGAGCAATGAAATACAAACCAGCAAAAGTGCTTATCTGGATCATCAACAACCAAAGGAAAAATAGCATTATAAGCTAAAGAGACCTTGAATTAGGACTATGTATTGGATTAAAAGGTTTAGTCCTAGTACATAATAAAGATGATTTGCATTCACATCATGTCTTGTTGTTTTGAAGGTTATTATTATGGAAAAATGGCAGGCTATAATGTCAAAATCATGTCATTTAAGTATAAGTATAACTCAGTTGCTAACAGGAAGAGAAAGAGTAAAATTGTTACCGGCGGCATGATGAATTTGTCAGTGAGTAAGCAAATTGCAGGAAGAATACAGTAGGCAACTAGAGGTATGGAGGTGAATGGGTAGACAGTTGTGTTTGCATAGGCAAATCTCTCGAGCCACTTTAGCTTCTTTTCCTTGAAACCATACCATAAAGGACAATGGCGACTGAAGAAGATCTCAATGGAGCCAAGGGCCCAACGAAGCACCTGGTTAAGTCTATCTGACAAGTTGATAGGAGCAGTACCCTTGAATGCAGGTCTCTTTGGCACACAGTAAATGGACCTCCAACCACGGCAATGCATCTTAAAACCTGTTAGAATATCCTCTGTGATAGATCCATAGATCCAACCAAGCTGCACATTTGAAAAGCAAAAACATGGTCATATGAGCTAACTTTCTTATAATTAGAACAAACCAAACCATTACCCATCAAATCCCAACTAGCGAGGGTGGAGTAAGGGCAATCCTTGTATACAACCTTATCCTTGCATATTTACAAAGAGACTATTTTCCGGATTCAAAACCCGTGATCTTCTGATCACAACGGAGTAGCTTTACCACTACTCCACGCTCGTCCTCTTTTCTTACAATTAGAACAAATATAAGATATATATCAAAAGAGTCCTAAGGCAAGAGTGGTTGTTAGTTATCGTACCTCAAGTCCCCATTCAGTTTTATCTTCATATCCACAGCTTATTACATGAATGGCTTCTTTAAGCAGACCTGCTGGACTTGAGGAAGGAGGCACACCACCCTCTTCCATCAAGGTTGAAGTCACAAAAATAGATGACTGCCCAAATTTCTTCTCAAAATTCATCTGGGACATCAGAATCTCTTTGTCATCATCCATCCCTATTTTAGACAAGTGATCACAGAAGGTTAGAGTACGTAAAAGGAAATCAATTTGGATATAAGTTAGTGCCAAGAAAGATTAATGATTAATAAAAAGAAGAAAAAGAACCTTTTAGGCTTGCAGCCTCTCCATTTGCATCACTCTTTGCATGCTTATTCTTCTTGCGGCTTCCAAAACATGGGCAACAGTCACAGCTTACCATTTTTGGACGCTTGGGACCCTTGGGAGGATTATATCCATATAAAGCTTGCCTCCTAAAAACACAACCTGTGCCCACATATACAGGACCCTGAATACCATCTAGACCCTTCATGTTAATCTGCAGAAAGAAAGAAGAAAAAGGGTAAGTAATCAAATATTCTGCTCACAATGTTTAAAAGAAAAACAACTGCATGGAAAAAATCCTGTTATTGCTAAGATTTTTTTCAGTGACTTACATCAAAGAAAACCGTGTTCCTGTTAGCATAACGATCGTGTGTATCAATGCCGTCAAATCTCTGAGGAAACTGGACATAGCAGATCTTTTTCCCAGTTTGAGGGTCCATCAAGAAGCACATGGCCTCTCTGGCAGCCTTACTATTATTCACATAATGATCACAATCCAAGTTGAGCATGAAAGGAGCATTTGTGAGAACAGCAGACACCCGAACCTGGAAATCACAGAAATTATTAGCAGGAGTCAAGTAATTTATGATTCATTAAGGTGAATGAATGGACATAATGGAAGTAACAAAAGATGCTAAAAAAATCTACCAAAGCATTCATGGCACCAGCTTTCTTGTGATGTTGAAAACCAGGCCTTTTCTCTCTGGAAACATAAACAAGGCGAGGAAGCTGGTTTCCTTCAGCATCAAGACCTCCATTGTTACCAAGAAACACTTGAATCATACCAGGATGATCCCTAGTGTTGTTCCCTGGCCACGGTGTCCCATCTTGCATGATCCACCCTCCTGGAGGAACTTTCTGTGCTTTTGCAACAAGTGCATTGATCCTAACCTTAAACTCTTCATATTCTCTCTGTCAAACACAAAATTAACAGTGAATCCATGTTCTAAAGTGATATCAAAATCTCAAGATTTTTTATTTATTTTTTTCAAAATTCTGCTATATATTAAGAGGGCGAGCCTAAAGCAGTGATAAAACTGCTCTTTTGTGACTGAAAGGTCACGGATTCAAATCGAGTAAACAATCTTTTGACAAATATATAAGGACAAGACTGTTTACAAGGATTGTCCTCGTCTCTACCATCGCTAATCAAAGTTTAATGGAGAGTGATTATTCTGGTATATAAATGTGTATACTTAATACAAACCTTCATAGCTCTACGCTCCTTAACAAAGGTGGGTTGAACTTTGTCCTTGAGGTAGTCAATTTTCTCACTGAAGTACATCTCAGGTGCACGAGGTTCTATAGAAAATTTCTTACAAAACGGCACCCACTTCCGAGCAAACTCTGCTGTTTCTGAAAGGGATTCAAATGTACACATTGAAGCTCCATCATCAGAAATGTAGCATGATATCTTATCAACAGGGTAATCTATGGCCAAGATTGAAAGAACAGTGTTTGCTGTAACCAGAGGAGGTTCCTTCATGGGATCCACAGTACTAACAAAGAAATCTATAGGAGCAAGCATGTTGGGTTCACCTTCACGCTCATACCTGAAAAACAACATTTTTGTCAGCAACATGTTAAGTTTAGACATTGGTATCATGGTAGTTAAAATCAAAGGGGATAAAAATCGTAAAACATAAAATCGTAATATAAAAAAAAATCATAAAAGATGTAAAAGCACTCGGAATATTGATAAACGTTTTGACGATAAAAAATGATAAAATCGGATCTCAATATTACCATCAAAATGACCCTTATAAAACCGATTATATAAGTTTTATACACATATTACATGACTTACAAAAATACAATTTTCTATTGTTTAGATTGCATGGAATGAAAGCTAATCAATTGGAGTGTAGAAATGATATCAAATGTTGCATAAAGGTGTTCTTTCCTTTGATATAAATTTTGAAGAGATAAAGAATGTTGACCAAAAGCTTCAAATGTTTTGTGTCCTAATTAGTCTCTCCATCAAATTAACCATTCAACAGAAAGTGGTGGCTTTTGCAGGAACTGTGCAACCTTTACCTGATGGAAAGACGATCAAGGTAGGTTTCTCGCTCAATAGGAAACCATTTGGGAAACTGATCAAGAATCCATGAAAAAGCAAACCAGATTTCACATACAATAGAGGTTAGCCACAGTCCCAGTGCATCATGAACTGGGTTCATGATTCTGTATCTGAGGAAGAAAGCAAGAATAACAAGCCTTGCCACAATCACCATCCTATATGGATTGATTTTGCTTGATGCTATTGGCACTTTCCTTGATAGTGGTTGTCTTGCTTCATCTAACCTGCAACAATTCACATTCACATAGTGACCAAAATATCAGTTAAGGGATGACCCATCATTGCTCTTATTTAATTCATTTCATTATCATGAACAAAATGGAAGCATGCATACATGGCTGCATCTTGATCTTCATCAGGTTCAGGCCCCAAATTTCCTTGCTGCAATTTCCAGTCATCCATTCTATCTTTCCATCCCTCCTCTTTCTTTTCATCCCATCTTGCACTTCCTGCATTGATCATCATCATATACAGCACACCACACAATTGTTAATAATTTTCACCATGTTGAAGTAGACAAAGAGAAACATTTCAAGTTTGTGTTCATGTGCCAAAGGTTTTTTAGACTAATTAAAGAGGATTGGCCAATCACCATTATCAAATCTAAAAAAACTTAGAATAAACTACATCTTACCAGGTTCTGACATGGGATATGGATGAACTCTTTTATGCAGTGAAGATGATAACATCTGATCCCCATAGCCATTGGATGATATTGGGAACTCACCACTTACCTGCATGCTTGCATGAAATTTTTTTAGTTCTATTGAAATTTATAGCACTAGATTGTGCTTTTTTTATTGAATATAAGAACAAGTTCTTTAGTCTAGAGAGTATAAGCTTGATTAAAAGTGGTATAAATCTTACAGGGCGAGAAAGACCACCAGCAATAACATTTGGGAACTGAGCATTCTCATCATCTTCAGGACCTCTTCCATAGCTCATCTTCCCATGAAGCATGGCTTCTGCAGTATGGCCATGCTTGTTCCTTTGGTCCTCAATATTAAACTCATGCTCAATATCATCCACATCCTCCTCATCTTCATCTCCCTCCACTCGCGGGCTCCCTTACCACATTCACAACATAATCAACAAACATATAGATCATATCAGTTTCCCTCCTTGTTTTACCATTTAAGTTCAACCAATTCAAAACATTAGAAAATTTGAGTGCTAATAACATTACTACAACTATATCCAAAGTTTTAATAAAAGGGCCGACTCAGTTCAAATACCCACTTCGTAAGTGTCTGGGGAAGGGAATACTCTAGGCAGTCTTTCCTCTGCTTTTTGCAGAGAGGCTGATTCGAACCCGCGACCTGACACACCACGGCAAGCAAGCTTACCGCTGAACCAAGCCGGCCATATCCGAAGTTTTAATATAGCAACTAAATTCATTTGAGGCTAATAAAAACCAAAAACCACTCTCCATCAAACCCCTGACTTTGCGTGCATAGAGGTGAGGAAAATCCTTATTACTTTTGCGAAGAACAGTTTTAATCCTTATTACTTTTGCAAAGAACAGTTTTATCACTACTCTAGGCTCGCCGTATATGATTGACGCTAATGCATAAGGCTATGAAATATAATTGCTTACCTTTGAGACGCTTATATCTGGTCTTGCACTGTGGACAAAGATGGCTCCCTTCTCTCCTTTCATACTCATAGCAAGGCCGGCACACCGGAAAACCACACTCATTGCAGGCAACAAACAAGTCTCCATCCACCGTGAGTCCAACACCATCACCACAAATCTCACAAACCTGGCCATCCAAGTTCTTCAAAGGCTTGTGCTGCACCAAACCAAGTAATAGTATTATTAATCTAACTGTTTGATAAAAACAAACACAAAAAGCCTTTTAACAATGCATGCTTATTGTTCTAGTATCTTTCATTGTTACTACATTACCTCTTCATGGCCATGAATGACCACTAGCTCATTGCGGTTGTGTGATCCAGCAACTAGTCCAGCACTGGCTTCCATATCTTGGTGGTGACTTGGTGAATGGGACAATGGGTTGATGCTAAAATAAAATATACAAAAAAAAACACAGCACAACACAAGGGTGTGTTGTGGTGTAGTGTGTAGTGTAGTGTAGTGGTGAGGTTGAGATCAAAGGTTTCTATTTTATGAAGGAAGATTGGTGATGATGTTGCAGGGCTTGTTGTTCTCACCTAATGTGTCCACATAAGGGTGTTGTTGTTGGTTAAAGGGTCCCCATTGCCTTAAAGCTAAGCTTCATCTATTTTTCAACCACCATGGCCTTTGAAGCCTTCTCCAACAGCTATGTTAGTGTGAATCTTGCGCTTCCTTTCCTTCCTTTCTTTTTCAATCTTACAAGGCTCCAAAAATGGTCACTCTATATTATTTTCACTTGCTTGTTGATCACATTTTTAAATTGATTTTTGCTTTGGTTGTTCATAAATCATGGTACAAGCTTAATTACTAGTGGTTAAGATGTGCCAAATCAGCCTAATATTGAAAACACATGGTTGATGTTAAATGATGGTTTATTAGTATCAATCAAATTAAGTTTTATGCTTTGATGTTTGGTTAGTGCAAGTTATTTGAAGGATTTACGGGGGAAAATTAAAGGTGGTGAGGTCAACAAGGTAATATAGAAATGAAATGAGATAGTCATAAAACCTTGCTTTCCAAAGATTATTAATCATTGATATACTTCTATGGTCAAACGCTTTTTCTTAACATGGGATGAATGAAATTCACACTTATCTCACGTAACGTATAATTGTGTCTCGTGAGAGTGATGTTTGGAGATTAGTAATTAAATCTTACAAAGCTATTTCGTATACCACACTAATAAGTAATAACAATGGCTACATTAGAAAGAAAAAATTCAAAAAAAGAGTCCCAATGGGCATTACAAGGTTCCTCATCAATCACAATCAAACTTTGAGCCATACATTATCAATAAATTTAAAATATTTTTTTTAAAAATGAGTATATATGTCATAAAAAAATTATATCAAATTATCATTAAAAAATGATCATATTGAAATTGTTTTTTCAAAAGTTGGTGATGGTTGAACACAATTTTAAAGCCAACTCTAATATATATTGACAAAACCTTTTAAATTTTACAATTGATTAACTTTTAAGAAAACTTATTTAATTAGAATTCTAATTAGCAACTTCACGGTAATAATTCACATTTGGCCATCTCGTAATCCTATTCTACTATATTTTTATATTTTTTTTGGTTAAAATTCTACTATATATTTAACTTTGAATGTTTGTACTCTTTCCCAACTAATGAGGCATTTGTATGTTATTTGAACTTAAAATCAATAATTTCTCTTATATATATGCTTATATTTCATAAAAAAAAAAATCCTATATTTTCTCAATAGTTAATAAATATATTTTTCACTTTTAGATTGCTCCCGAAACTTTACAGTTAAAAAGTTTCATTTTTATACTGTGAAAGTTCAATATCATATTCCATCACTCAGTCATGAGCCGAAAAACATTAAAATAAATGTAAAATACATTTTATTCTTTTAAGGTTGTTCCCTTCTACAACTTATCTTTTAAAATGTTTTGGCTTAATTACATTTTGATCCTTCAATTATGGTTAATGTGTGATTTTAATCTCCTAATATATAATTTTTTACAATAATTGAATTTTTCAATTTTTCTAATTGAAAAAAATCAACTCCCTTCATGAATTCTTTGTCCAATTAGTAACAGAAATTACTAACATCGCTAAAATTTTATATGTTTGACATGACACTTTGTGGAATAAAAAATTTTAATGGACCTACTAATTATTTAAATTAATTAATTTATAATATTTAAAAAATTTCATTATGTTTAATATATTTATATTGGAAAATATAAACAAATTAAAGTTACCAATAAATTTATTAAAATGTCAACTTAGTAAAGGGAATCATTATGCAAATATTGAACGACAAAATTATAGAAGACCTAATTATTTTCAATTAGAGAATTTGAAAGATTTGATTGCTGCAAAAAAAAATTCTGGGAACCAAAAGCACACACTAGTCATGGTAAAGGAGCCAAAATCGCATTTAAGCCTTTTTATTATCACTTAACCTCTTTTAGTTTGATTAACAGTTTTTTTATTAAATCAAATGGAAAATAACCTCCATATACTTTAGCGATTAAGGAAAAAAGATTAGGTAGATTATGTGATACCAAAAGAAAAAAAAAATTTGTTGCTGTAATTGTAATATCACTTGGTGTGCTCATACTTTTTTTTTCTGTTTGGTGTAACTTAAAGTTAAGGTCTCTTTGGTTAAGTAAATGTTTTTTTATTTTCTATTTTTATTAATAATTACAAAAATACTACCCTATTTTCTGCAAACCAGAATTTTCTTGTAGGGATAGTCTATGAAGCATTGATACTTCAAAAACTCTGATGTGTCGTGTCTGAGACTTCCCAACACTCTGACACTCCCCGACACTCTAACAAGCATCACAAATACTAAAAAAAAGTTTAAAGGTTGTGTTACGTTATGTTCTTAATTCCAACTATTAGATTCGTTGGTTTACAATTATCATTTTATTGAGTTTAATATAAATATTTGGGATATCTTATGTTTCTTTGGAAAATTGATGGGTATTATAAGTTTAGCTTCATTTTTTTGTTAAATTATTGAATTTTTTTTTTTTTTGGTAAAGAAATTATTGAATATTAAATATAATATACAATACATAAATTAAAAATATTATTTAATATCAAAATGTGTCCTAACATGTTAAAATCTAATATTTTTTAGAAATAATGTGTCAGAGTGTTGTGTCATATCATACCCTGTATCTCATGTCGGTATCGGTGCAAGATAGGGGATGGCAATGGGTAAGGTGACTAAGGTCTAGGTACGATATTAGAGTCTATACCGGTACTAATAATATTCTTAACCTAAAAAAGATTTGACCTTTTACATAATAATTGCCATGATAAAACTCTTTTGAAGTTGTAATAATGGATGAATAAGTAATAGTGTTAAAAGAATATTTACCCAAAAAAAAATAGTGATAAAAGAATTACATTTATCCTAAAACAAATTCTTAAAACAGTTGCATATACTTTTCCTTTGAACAATCCCTCACTAATTTTGTTTTAAAGACATATTATGGATATGTAGACTACTAGTGGTTGTTGCATACCTAATTGTAACTAGAAAAGCACAATTTTTAAGTACAAGAAGGAAAATATAGAGAATGTTTGGGCTCTGTTGAGATTGGCCTTAGTTTCCGCGATCCTTCCGTAAATATATTATTCTAAAACTAAAAAATTAATCCACCGCATAAGAATCGAGCTCTCGCTAGACTCGTTTATCACAGAATAATATTTGAAATGCAACTTTTACAAAAAAAAAAAAAAAAAAAAAAAACAAAAAAAAAAAAAACGCCATTTTCTGCACAAAATAACTTGCACAACAATATCTCTGCATAAAATTGTGCTTTTTAACACCTGTGTTGTTTCTGTAGACATAATTATACTTCAAACTTCAAAGTTATCTATTTAGATTTGTTTTTTTTATTAGAAAAAACATATAATATACATCTCTATAGACGAGGACATTCTAACGGAAGGTTAGAAACGAAAATTACACAATACCATCCAACTAGAATAGGTTCTCTCTACAAGATAAGGTTTCCCATCACAGCAATAAAAAAATGCACAAAATTTGACTAGTCGATCCTTAACTGCTGTCAAATTACAGAATCTTAGAACCCAGAGAAAAAAAAAAAAAAATAAAAATGAAAGAGACATTAAACATTCCTTTAAAAAAATAAAATACCCTTGTACATATAACGTATTGCTTTCAGGAGACTCCGTTCTATTCAAGTAAAAAAATATGTCAAATTTGACTGGAATATGTGTCCTCAACAACAAGAAAAGGTTTCCCATCACAGCTATAAAAAAGCACTAAATTTGTTTCTGCTGTCAAATTACTGAACATCCCGCTATAAAAAAGCGACTCCTAAGGCTTCCATACATGAATGAATCGAATAACACCGGAAAGAGAGATCCTGTGCTGGTATGTGACTTATAAGAATTAATTGGTACTACTTATACTAACAAGATGCATCTACTTTTCGGTAGCCCGGATCGGAAGAACTCCACATTTAAGCGTGCTTGACTTGGAGCAATTCTGGGATGGGTGACCTCCTGGAAAGTTTTCCCGGGAAGTGTGCGAGTGAAGACAAAGCACGCTGAAAAGTCTTGTGTTAATGTGTGGGGACAGTCGTTAATCCTTGCAAGTTGTCACGCGTTACAATTACACTCTTAGAACCCATAGAGAAACAAAAAGAAAAAGGCATTAACATTTAAAAAAAAAAAAATACTATTGTATACATATCACGTGTTGCTTTCAGGAGACTACGTTCTATGCAAGTAAAAACATGTCAGCAATCTTGGAGCGTAAGCACTTCAAAACTAAGCTACCTTCAAATCGTTAGGTACGTAGGTTGCAGCTTCTACATCTTGCGATAGAGTAGTCACTCCGACTTTGAGACCACGATATATAAGCATTAAGCTGCCCCTTAAAACAGGTAAGCGTGTTCAACTTACCATATCAAGCACGCATATTCACCAGAAATTGATGGCTTTCCCTGCCAATGGGTATGTTGTTGGGACAGCATACTTCTTGATGAAGGTATGAAGCCTCACACTAGTCACCAATTCCACGTACATTGGATTTGAAAAGTAGTAAATATTACAGTCAACTTCAACTATTCAATATTCAACAATAATAATAACAATTTTAATAAAGCACTAGGATGAAAGATTGCTTAGGCTAGCGGGATCCCAATAGTAACTTATATTCGTTGAAGAGAACTATCATTTAGGAATTATACATATGCTATACAACACTCAGAGATCCCAACCTCGATGAAGAATGTAAGTTTCCCACATTCTATTCTACAATTAGAAACTTGGTGAAAGTTTTCAGTTATGCTTGGACACCAGCGGAGACTTCATCTGCTGCTGACTTGTCTCTTTTCTTTGGTGGTTCTTGAGATTTCTGCAGAGCAGCTTTACTTGGAACCATAACTATGAAGATGTTCCTGTCACGGAAGCATTTACTCTCCTCTGTTGCAAGCTGTATATTACCAGAGTGTGGTTTGGATAAGAAATTCAAATAGTTAATAGAATTAAAAGTTTCCCATGAAAGCTAAAACAGAAACCAGCATGTTAATTGTCTTATGGTTACAGTTTTCCAATACTTAATAATAATTATCTTACTCGATCATAATAAGGCAAAGAGGCATCACATACCTCCCCAACATCACCCTGGAAACGTTTAATAAGCTCAATAGCAATATTCCTGAATTCGTTTTCACGGCCTTTAATGATCTTAACCTGCAGGAATTGATCCAAAAGATATTGATAAAGTAATACCATGAAAATAGTATGTTTTTGTTCTGTATATAATATGCCGCATAACTAAAAAGTTCATGCAACCTTGTCACCATCTTTCAAAAACTTCCGTGCAGCTTTCAACCGCACAGAATAGTCATGTTGATCTATGTTGAATCTGTTAATAAAAGTTTAAAGAAATTTTTAGTAAAAAATCACATGACAGCAAAAATAATTGAGCAACCTAAACCTCAGCTAATCCCAGCTCATAAAATGCAATCCCTATCACTGCTCTAATTGGGGTCATTTATTACTAAGTTAATGTTATACCTTTCGAAATTAGGGGTGAAAAATCCACTGATTGGTTTTTCATAAAAAAAACTCATACCTGACATTATCACCTCCATTTTTTAGGGGAAAACCAAATAAACCATAAAAAAATACATAAATCATAGAATAAGTTTTATGTCATGACTCAAATTCAAGGGCCATGATTGCTGCTGTATATGGACTAGCCAACCTAGAAAGCCTTCAGAGAAACATTTACCAAAATAGACTTACTGATGGCCCCTCCCCACAAAAATCTCAACATTCCAAAATACTCAAAATTATCAGAATTCAAACATCTCTTACCCCTCCATCATATCTACTAAGGCCTCATTACCATTCAAAGATATAACACGAACCTTGAATATAAGGTCAGCAAAAATGGATACCCCCAAATGGTTGGCTACATAAAAAGGGACCAAGCAAAACAGAATCTCTACCAAACCATGTGGCAAAATGCAGAAACACATACAAATGACTGAAACCATGATCAAATAACACCAAGCATTGATTAACAAACGTGACATGTTCTATCACTATTCCATTCCACTATTGAGTTCCCTAAACACAGGAGCTCTATTTTATTTCCACGATTAAAATCTTTCTTCCTATTATCGTCTCTTTCTCCTGTCTTTCAGACAACCTTCTCTCTGCCGTCTGCTACTGCCTACTGCAATCTGATGACTTTCTGGCTAGCTTTCTGACCAGCAACACCACCATCAGCCACTCCTCTAAATTGGTCAATCTCCGGTAGTTTCAGGATCAACCTCATCTCGCCATCTAATGACATTTTTGGTGACTTTTTCTTATCAATAAGATATACAATGATGAAATAGTGATGAAATGGTTGTGATTTCTCTTATCTCACAGATAAATTATGCTGGCAATGAATATATTATATGGTTGTGACGCACCTAATTATCGCTCAATTAACATGGCTACTGTCCTGTAGCATTTTGATAATGGTCACTATATTACATGTGCATTCCTGCACGACATTGATCTTATTATTGTTTCAAATGCAAAGGTTTACAATGGAGAGGACTTCGTACAACAAGAGTAGCAGGGAAGGTAGAATCCCCTAATTCATCAGGCCGATGAACTGGGCCACCATAGCTAGCAATCTTGTCACAGTATGCATCAAGGGCTGGATCCATTTGTGAAAGCATAACATGCACTGCATCATGGAGCTCAAGCTGGGTACTGCTACAAGAATGAGTGCTTGACTTCATCATGTCCAACCAGAGGATAATATGGATCAGATTTATGAAGCATTTAAGAGGACTAAGAATTGTGTTGCGCATGCAGAAGACAAGTCACAACAAGATTCTGTACCATCAAAGTCTTCCCAGGAGCATTAGGCAAATGAAATAAATTCTGAAAGGCTGGAACTGTGTCAATTGATGGAAATTTGCATGGAACTTACAATGGCACTCAGATTGTCAGTATATCTTGTACAAATAGCCTTGCTAATGGCAACAGTTTTGATGATGTGACAATGCTAGATGGTGAATTTTCAAGACAAGTGGAGTCTGTCAAGTAGATTTTGTTAAGCATAGTGAAAGTTACTGCAATTCCACTTGTGTATCGGCATAGGCTTCTACTTTGTGGTGCTGAAGGTACGGGGCTGGATCATTCCTGTGGTCTTTGTATTTAGCCTTGCTGATGGAAGCAGTCTTGATTCTTGATGATGCCACAATGCTAGATGGTGAATTTTCACGACAAGTGTAGTCTATCAAGCAGCTTTTGTTAAGCATAGTGAAAATTATTGCAATTCCATTTGTGTATCGGCCTAGGCTTCTACTTTGTCGCAGTTAAGGTACAGGGCTGGATCATTCTAATGCATCTTTGTATTTAACCACAAGCTTCGGTAGAAAATCTATGGAGCTTGATCACCCTTTTTATGTAGCCACCCCTTTGGGCGACTACATATTTGTCAAGTACCAAGGTTTGTGTTATCTCTTCAAATGGTTATTCCAGCTTTGTAGTCGTGATTGTATCAGATATGATGAATGGATATGAAAACTATAAATTATTGTAATCTAGTTGTATTTTGGGATGTTTAGTTTTCAGGTGTGGATTCTATCTGAATTTGTTAAGTAGAATTTGTACTTGTTTTCCTTTGATTTGGAAAATGCTTTAAATGAGATCATTATGTTAGTTTTATCTATGTATATAGTTATGATGTATCACATAATTTATGTTTGTGATAGGTATCATATGAGGGCAAGCCTTCAAGTAGTGATAAAGTTGCTCCATTGTAACCGGTACGTTATTGATTCAAGTCCAGAAAATAGTCTCTTTGCAAAATGCAAGGTTAAGGTGTGTACAATCATTTCTTATCCCAACCTTCACAAAAGCAGGAAGCCTTTGTGCAGTGGGGTTTTCCCTTTTATAGGTATCAGATCAAAATCACACACAAAGGGAGATATGTATCTCCTCCTCAGCTGATATCAAGGTGATATCAGATCAGTGAGGTCTGATATGTGTAAAAAAGTAGGAAAACTAGCAGAAAATAAAAAGAAAGCACACTATATCCCAGGCATTCAAAAGGTCAGGTTCTCTCCCCACTTCTCTTACTTTTTTCCTGCTACTCTGTTTACATCGCTTCCCATGTGTCCCACGCTGCTTCACTGTTCTCTCTCTCTCTCTCAATCATGAAACCCATGCCACATAGGATGTTAGTTACTCACCTTCCTAGTCATGTTACCTAGGGGAGCTGATCCCCTGCTTCTCATGCAACTTCTTCCTAACATACACTTTCTTCTTGGGTGGGTATATATCAGTTTGTCTCAGAGCAGCACAACTAAAAAAATTCCTGCTGATACATCATGTTCTAACTTCAAATTGATCCCAAGTCCACTACCCGAAGCAAGATTTTCATGATAAAATGCCTAAAAGTTAGAATACACAGCTTTCTTTCTTTATTGTCGCTGCTAGTTTCTAAACAATTAAAAAGCACCAAGTCTGTGTACATGAATTGAAAGTTCCAAAACGATTAAAGAGGTACACATGTCTAATGTTTTTCAAGAGAACCCATAGTCAACCTGCCTAAATCTAGGGGTCACTACAAAATATGAAATCTTCACAGTTCTGAAATCTGACCATTTACTTATTAAAGTTTAAAATTATTAATGCTTGACCCATAATTACACTTCAGAATTCCGTAAAGATTAGAGAAGAAATGAATCTCGGAAATAACAAAAATAAGGAAAGAGGATCTAGGCCAGAACATTACCCCATTTTGAGCTCCTTCAAATCCACCCGATTGGCTGTGTTTAAAAGAACATGTCAGTAGTTAATCTTTATTGGTAACTCTGAGATCTACATCAATCAATTAGAAGAAAACAGCAAAGTTTAAATGAAAATAAAAATACAATGGTTACCAACACTTTTTTTCTGCTGTCCTCTTTTCTTCTTTTGCAGTTCAAATCTATATTTACTGTAAAAGAAGCAAATATAATTTATCTCTAAATTTCAAGGTCCAACAATTCCCAAAGGATAAGTATATAAGGGCAGTGAGCAGGCAGAAAAGAAAAGAAAAAGGCAAATATAGTCTTTCATCAACCACATGCTTATCTTATTATAGACTGATTTTAACTTCCTCTAAATTTCCAGCATGTGAGTTATGTTGAAAAACTTAATGACCTACCATCAAAATGAAGAATATACACCAGTTGATAGAAGCACTGCATCCATTTATGCACAACTGAATGCAAACGATACTCCCACCTTCACCACCCCTCCCCCTTGCCCCGTAAAAATTGAAAAAACAAGTAGTTGTAATTGCATATAGCTAAAAGCAAAAAAAATAAAAATAGACACCAAATTAATTATTAGTCTATCAAGCCTATTGATCAGTACTAAAATATTCAATTGTTTGAACACGTAGACAAGAGATCATTAACTGCTAAACTTACTGATCAATGTCTGAACATGACAACTTGACACGGATACAAAAAATAGATGATCAATTACAGCCATCAACTAGAAGAATTTGATAGTATATTAATTGTGTTGAGATTTTTGTGTGATCGTAAAATCCCTCTTGGACTAAAACGATAATTTTATTTAACAGGTGTGCAAAGCTATACGGAGTTGAATATTAGTCAACACAGAAACAACATGACCACAAAATGAAAGTAGCTGAAATGAGTATCTTGAGATCGATTTGTGGTCAAAGAATGATAGATAAGATTATAAATAAAGATATTCAATGAAAAGCTAGAATAGACCAGTGGAAGAAAAGATGAGAGAACATAGAATGAGATAGTTTTGGCGTGTTCTTCGAAGACCCTTAGATGAAATTTGTAATCGAGAGCATGACATAAAGAAAGGAAAAGGTCGATCGAAACTTACTAGGGAAAATTAGAATGGCATGTGGTTTGTTGTAGGAAAGAGTGGGGAAAAGATAGAATTTTTATCTGTTTTTATTTATTTATTTATAATTTATTTTTCTCCCTAATCTATTCTTGCTTTTTTATGTGGGTTCTTCGACTGCCTACCATAACTATTTTGGGATAAAAGTGATGTTGAGATTTAATGTGAGCTTTAAAAGATATCCCGGTTACCCAAAAAAAAATTAAAATAGAAGTGCATAAGTTCTCTCCGGATAGCGGTTATTAACCCCTCACCCCATGCGGGATGACCAGATCTACACTTTCTGCAACCACTTATGAAATAACAACCGAAGGAAGCTCACGATGCTTGGGGAGTATTGGGGGCGAGGGATTTCTATTACTTACTTAGGGGTGAACGCTTCCGGACTACCAAAAGGGAGGATCATACTTGTAATCTATCATTTTAACAACAGGAGGATCTGCAACTGGGGATACTATTATCACCTGAAAAAATAAGAGAAGATGAGTCACTAATCTGCACTCATGTCAGAAGCACCATGCATTCCTACGATCATGTAATAAAAGTGTGTACTGATTCTACTAAAGAAACTGAGTCGAAACACTTCAGTTTTCATCATTTAAAAAAACTGGCTAACAAGGGTTTTAAATTGCAGACAGCATCCAGTGATGTGACCGCGTAACATGCTGATTGCAGTTGCAGGCGCAACAGCATTAGGCCATGACTGTGGATGACATTGAATAAAATTGGCCGCATCCGCCCATAACAATTGCAACCCAACCGCAATTTAAAACCCTGATGGCTAACTATCATCACTTAAGGTTAAGGTTGCAATACTTGTCTAACTGAATTGTTTGGAAATTCTTTCCCTATATATCTCTCAACTTCATATCACCAATGGACTCCGGGAATTCAATGGCAGTAACCACTGGACACACAAGGCCACAGAAATCCATGCCTACTATTCAAGTTTAACTGTTTGAAAAAAATGCCAGTAGAGAAGAGCTCCCCCATCCTCCCAGAAAACCCACTGAAAAGGGAATCAGATAGCCACAAAAATATATAGAATCCGGCATGTGCATTATTCAAACACAGTGTGCAACCTAACCACGCCTTTAGGAAACAAAAAATAAATAAAAATAAAATAAAATTATACCAAGTCAAGTTCAGCATCTTGAGCCATTTGAAGTGCCTGAATCTTAGACACGACTCCGACCTACGAAAACGGAAATGATTCATGATGGAATTGGAACATTAAGTACTCCTAACAAAGCAAACGATGAAGTAACTAACCATATTCTGATTCGCATCAATAAGCCTAACCGAAGCTGACCTATTATTTCAAATACACAACAACCAAATTTTATTTATTTTTCAAGCAATACAATTCAACAAAACTTGAAAATAGAGACGCAATGAGAGTACCTGAGGGCGGAGATGTCGAGGGATCGATCTTCGTCGGAGTCGGAGGGGCGTGAGTCGCCGCCATAGCGGGCGGTTACGGAGGCGGCGACGGTGAGAGAAATAGGAGATAGAAAACGAGAGTTTGATTTAAGGGGACTTGGGTTAGAGAAGCGAAGAGTTTGATATTTACAGGTTTATGAATGACTTTCAAATTTATGGGGAATTTAGCAGTGAGCCCAGCCATGGCGCTATAAGCTCAACTCAACAAAAGAGTAATATACTTCAACAGTGAAGTGAGTCTTTTTTAAGTTTGGCGCATTATTCCGTGGGACATTGACCCTTTTGTCACTCATGTCAACAACATCCATTAAAATTTTCGCAAAGGCACGTCTCATTCATGCTGCAACAACAACCGAGACTCGATTGGACACACGACAGTCTTTTGCAATCCACAAATTTCACCCCTAATGCGAATAAATTTTTGGTGTTAATCTTGTATAAATATCACATATCAGTTAAATTTCCAGAAATTCGCTATTAAGGTAGGGAATTATGTCAAAATATCAAAATTTGACATGTGGCATTTTTGATTCTAACGTGACATATTTTGCCACACTGTGTAGCAAATTACTTGCATGCATAATATAATTCGCTACACTGGGTAGCGAATTATGCTGCGTGGCATTTTGGCAAAATTTATTGTTGGCGTGGCAGTGTGATAATTTTTTTGTCAAAACGTGGCACTTTGGTCTCTCTCCCCGCTAATTTCATCAATGTGCACATTACAAGGTGGCCTTTGCTACAAGTTTTTTTTTGGAGGATTTCCGCAAAATTGAATATTTTTAAATTTCTTATTTCCGGATATTATCGTACAATGAATATTTTCATCATATTCTTGAAAGTCGTGATTCTCGGATAAATAAAAAAAATTCTCTACCAAAGGCCTCTGAAATACGGACACGCCGTTTGTTAGAAAATTTGCTTGTCCATCCAACACGCTCAGACACGTGTCCGACATGCGGTCAATATTTTGGGACATGCTGTCAATATTTCGGGACTCGCGGTCAATTCTTGGAAATGTTACGACACGTTTTTCCGACACACAGTCAACTTTTTCCGACACGTGATCCACGCTCGAACACATTTTTTTTTTAGTCTTAATTTTATTTTATTAACTAAAAATTTAAAAAAAAACTTTTATATATCAATTTTTTTCTGTTATGAATTTGACATGAAAAATTAATAAGGTGCGAAAAATTATTTTTGTTTATATTTATATTATGAAATTTGAATATTTGATTGATTATATGACTTATTATGGATTGTTATATCTATTAAATATAATATTTATTAAAAATATTATTTAATATCATGTCGGCGTATTAAAATTTAAAATTAACGTCTCGACATATCGTACATCATGTTTCAAAACACCCCCCCCCCCCCCCGGCGCCCCCAACAACTGCATAAAGGTTATTCACTTAGGATACCTTTCCACGTATCCTCACTGTATATCTCTCTCCTGCTAACCGAGCTTAGTGGCAACCATATAACAACACATGCATGGACGACACGTGTCACAACCTCACCATTTTTGCCGGACAGCCTAACAAGTTATGTGCGGCCAATTTCCTATAAATACCCTACCACTCATCACTCTATGATTTTTCTCTTTTTACAAAATTTTTATCACTGTGCAAAATTTCTCTCTCTAATTGTGGATTCTCTTTTTAAGGTTAGTATTTATTTTTTATTATAGTTATTATTAACAAGTATTAATATAAAAAATACTAGGATAGATGATATGTTTAATATTTATTACATGAATTAGAATAAGTAAATTTTAGGGTAGTTAATTATTTTAGTTAGTAATTGGGTTAGTATTTATTTTTTATTTTGTTATTATAGCATGTATTAATACAAAAAATCCTAGGATAGAAGATATTGTTAATATTTATTACATGAATTAGTATAAGTAAAATTTAGGGTATTTAATTATTTTAATTAATAATTAGGTTAGTATTTATTTTTTATTATTGTTATTTAGCATGTATTAATACAAAAAATGCTAGGATAGATGACATTTTTTATATTTATTACATGAATTAGTATAACTAAATTTTAGGATAGTTAATTATTTTAATTAGTAATTAGGTTAGTATTTATTTTTTTTTTTTTTTTTTTGGTAAAAGGAGTATTTGTTTTTTATTATTGTTATTATTAGCATGTATTAATACCAAAAATTCTAGGATAGATGACATTTTTTATATTTATTACATGAATTAGTATAAGTATATATTAGCATGTATTAATATTTATTTTTACAATAGATTCATGGCATCCCCGCCTAGTTCACCGTCTAATTCACTGCGTGGTTCACCACCTCATGAGGACCATTACCCCACACCTCCTCGATCCCAGATTCTTCTCGTAGGTTGTAATCTCAGCTTCTGATATATTGTATTCTTCAGTTTATTAAAACTAGATTGAGGGCTCATACGAAATATTTTTGAATCTCCTTCGAAAAGTTGGCCATTAGGATCAAAATATTTTCTTCCATTGTAATATACTAAGAAAATTACTGAATCATTACCATCACTCATTTGAAAAATAGTAACGTAAAACTATAATGAAAGAAATAATTATTAAATCTGACCTGAATAGAAAGAAATAAATGAGCACCGACGAATTGCTGCTACTGGGAATGGGGTGGTTTAGTTATTATATAAAGAAGTATCAAAATCAGTTAGCAGCACAGCCAGATAAGCTAGGGTACTGACACGTGGAAATATCTAAACCAAACTCGGCCAGTAGCCTAGCGAGATATCCCAAGGTGCTGACACGTGGAAACATCTCATATAAACTCGGTCAACAGCCCGGCGAGATACGCAGGGTGCTGACACGTGGAAAAGGTACACCTAATCTTGCTGGGCAGCCCAACGAGATTAGCCATGTGCACAATTTTTTGCAGATATGGCAGTCTGCCACATTGGCCATGAAATCTCTATGCACTGCTAGGCGATATTTGTGGCCTGCGACACACTGCCACATGTCCAATAGTGAGAATGTGATGTGGCGTTTTGGGAAAATTTCAGTGGATCATGGCATATTGATAAATAATACTCCAAACAGTGGCAAAAGGGTCAATATCCCTTGTTCCTTTTTGTTTTGGCATATTTTATTTATAACTTTTATTTTAGGGAAAAGTGTGTGTAAAAGACACAGATTTAGATCTTTTTAACATAGAGATAAATATAAAGAGGTATGGTTCCACTAAATAAAATAAAGACAAAAAAAATAAAGGTATGGGTCATATCTCTTTGTGTCTATCTCTATCTCAAAATGATCTAAATTTAAGTCCTTTAAAAGGACACAAATTTTTCCTTTATTTTATGGATAAATTATCTATCATTTTAAAATACATAATTTTGTATCATTTAAGTGAGGGTTAATTTTTTTTCTCATATTATATCAGAAAAGATTTTTATCCTACACATTCATCCAAATTCCTACCTCCTATTTTTCTCTTTTTTATTTAAACTTGATGGGTCTCACCATGTGATTTTTGTGCATGGGAAGAATCTTTTCTCATGTAACATGAAAAAAGATAAGCCCTTTAAAGAAAACTATTTTCTCATGTTGTAGAATAATTGTTTCTTCCTACTAGTTACCTTCAGTTTTTGAGCAACAATTTTTTTTTTGTAATAGAAGTGTGTCTCACACAAGATGTGTCTGTAGCATGAGAAAATTTTCTCCTACTGCATAAGAAAATTTAATGGAAAAATTTCTCTATAGATTTTGTAAATGTTGATTACTTTTTTGAGTTTGAAAAACAAAAAATTTCAAAAAAAATTAAATTATAAAACTCATTTTTTACTCTATCATCAAAGAGTGCTCTAGGGCATGTTTGGCGCACAGTATATATGATAAAACCTAATAGTATAAAATATGATTAAATTTTAATATTATATGTTTCCACTATGGATCAAGTTTCAAGGGTGCTTGAACAAACCACTACAACATCCAAGATTTTGGTTTTTGGACACCTTACACTTCCACATAATTTCTTAGGCTATAGGCAACATTTTTCACTAGGGTCTCGCTTTCATTAACTCAAGTCTACAAGAAGAAAGTGTTTAGAAATGATTAAGTAATCTCAATATACAGATTATACAAATCGAGGCATAGAGGTACTGATGATATTGCAAGAATAAAGCTCAAAGTGTATTGATTAATCAAGAGGAGTAAGAATGAGCAATAAATGTGTTTGATTCAAGAAAAGTAATCAATAATAGATTTATAATCAATGAAATAGTGGTTGAGAGTAGTTAGAGACGTAATAAATGAGTATGTATAAATATATATATATATATATATATATATATATATATATATATATATATATATATATATATATATATATATATATGGTTAATCGAAATTTTTGAGGAATATATCAAGAGAGAATTGGATTTGGTTAGACAATGTGTCATTGGATATATATTCACCAAAATATAGTCGTTTATATTATTGGCTAATAAGTATTCGAATACTTTTCGAGAAGTATGCAAATTCTTTTGAAGTAATCGAATGCTTTCTGCTCCAACGGAGTATTCGATTACTGATCAATTAAGTAATCGAATACTTTCTTGATAGAAGCTAATTATGCACCAAATTCAACTCAAAGGTATAATAGCCCTAACATGATTAATTAGTAAATTACATGTAATTAAGTAATTGAGCATGTATTAGTGGGTTGAAAGAAGTTAAATGTCTAATTAAATGAATTAGGGTCACTTTTGAGGTAAAAAGTGCAGTCAGTGAAAATTGTGGGGTAAAAATGGGTGTAGGAAAAAGTACCCAAAATATAAAAGTAAAGTTAAGAATATTACTAAAAAAATATTCTAGACCAATTGCTTAAGTTTGGTGGTGAATGGAGGTAAATAGATAGATGAGTTTTTACCCAGTTGAAAGTTATTCTATGTTTTCTAAATGACATTTTCCCTCATTTAAGCCATCTCCATTGTCCCTCTCTCTCTCACTCTCTTTGGAAAAAATTGAAGGAAGTCATTGGAGAAAGCTTGAAGACCTAGCTTCTTGGTTTCTTCATGGATTCAAGTGGGACAAAAGGCAAAATCACTTAGTTTTGTTAGGAAAACACAACCCATGGCTTGGATACCATTGAGGAGGCTTGAGTTGGGAGATTTTGACTTGAAGGGGCCACAAAAAATTAAGCTTTTCTAGGAGCTTAGAGATTTGCGTTGTCTCTTGGAGAGTTGGGATGTCTTCCTTGAGGAATTGTGGGTTGGTTGTGGTAAGAAACCCTCATCTTTTTCATATTTTCATTAAGTTGTAAATTTTAGAGTTTTATAATAATGTGAGTAGATTGACTATGTTCAAGGAGGATTAAGGCTTAGTGTACGTTGTGAGAAATGCTAGGAATGACATTTAATCGGTGAAAATGAGTTATGAAACCATTGGGTCATCTTTGATAAATTTTGTAAAGTTGGCATGTCTTGGTAGCAAATATGCTTGCATTGTTGAGCCATTGGTTGGTTGATGTTTGAATTGTGTCCATGTAATTGTTAGGATTGAGCCTTGTGGACCAACATTGAAAGACCACCCATTGGAGGAAGCTATGGAGCTTGATTAGCTCATTTGGATTGTTGTTTGATTATTGTTATTGGTGGTGAACAAAGGTTGAGTTGAAAGCAAATTGAGGTAAGCCTTCGGACCTTGGGAATTGATCCCTTTATTGTTCCACCAAGCCCGGAATAGGCAGTGGTTGTTGATAGTGTATGTAAATGCAATGAAATAGTTTAATGTTTTGTTATACGTATGTGTATGCATTTGGTGTGACATAGGATAGTATTTCCCTATGTTTGTATGTTGCATGACAATGCGTAATTCATACTTGGTAGTTTAGCTGGCCAGTAGGACTATTTTCATCTGAGTATCCTTAAGACAGCATGAGAGCTCGAGGGATGTCTCCTGGAGATGTTTGTTACACACTGCATGTGTAACACCCCGTATATATCCGGTTTGTTAACATGTCATCGTATTAAGCCACGCTTAATTAAAATGCGGGATATCTTCTTCTTTCATTCAATTATGACGTCATTATACTTAGCCAAGTTGGTTACTTAATCATTTTCATAAAAATATTGCTTGTACGAAAATTGCAAAAGACAACTAGCTACATTGAATAACCTCATATCATAAATAAGTGTGTATCTAAGTCACGGATCTACAACACGTAGTCCGGACAATTCGTTGGAAAGATAAAAGAAAGATCTACAACTTTTATGAAGACCACAAGACAAATAATATATATATCAAAATTATAGAGATCCGATCTACAACTTTTATGAAGACCACACAAATCCATTATCTTAGATACGAAAAATTGTGTGGAAGGAAGAAGCAAAATTAAGCAACAAATTTTAGGTTCAAATGTGTTCTAGCTTGCTTCCGACCACTTTTTGTGAAAGATCTTGACTTGATAAATATGTTTTGAAGTTATAAAATATGTCAAAGATCTTTTCCTTGGATTTTTCAAATTTCTTTCAAGTACATAAATATTATGATTATAGAATTTGAAAAACACGTTTATCTTTAGAAAAACTTTGTGTTCTAGCTCATGCAATGCAATCTACCATATACCCTCACATATGTTCCAAGTCCTAAAGATATATTCCAAATATGATTTTAGACTTAGATTTATGTCTTGTGTCTTGGATATTTTCTTGAACTTGATGCTTTGACTTGTTGGATATGACAATACTTGACACTTTGTTGGTTTTGATCATTTTTCACCATGGTTTGTTGTCTTTGATCTTGGTGTTGCTCTTCGAATTATTCCTTATTGCTCTTGATCCAATGATCTTGCCACTTTGATATGACATTACTCTTCTTGTGTGGCTACATCATACATCTTCAATATCCACATACGATTAATGTTGTTTGCTCTTGACCATAGCTCTTCTCTTTTTGTTGTTGCCATTTTGTTATCATCAAAACATACCTTGTATCTACACCTTACACTTAAAAATTCAAAAGCATTCCAATCATCAAAGCATGAAAACACATCATGCATATAAATCATTCCCCCATGGGGTATGGTGGAAACAACAATGGCTAAACCAAGGACATGAAAGCTTACCTCGCAAGCTAACTATCCAATACAAGGTCCACACCAGCTCAAAGTCCAAACACAGCAGAATCACAATCTGTTTCGGACCAACAATTATATCAATAATCATACTCAACACGCATAAGACACAAGGACAAGGCCTTTCCTTTAAGTTTAATGTCTTAAGGCTTCTCACAAAGCCATAAGCCCTTAATCACTTAGATTCTGGCTTAACTAATTAATACAGAAGTCCACACTGACTAATCATGGGTCCACAAACCCAAGATAGCATTCTGCATGAACAATACCATCACTGTCCTCAAAAACCCAGAATATCTGGATATATGTCGGGGGCATATCTAGATATCAATAACCGGATATCTCTCTGTCAATATCTGGATATCAATATCCGGATATTCAGAATCCCATACCCGGATATCAATATCGGATATTTCGCGACAGAATGCAGTTTCTGCATTTCGCGATATATCACTCCCAATGTTCCATTTTTAACACTTCTAAACATTAAAGCATGCATCTTTAAACCCATTTAGGTTATCTATCATGTTGGTTACTTGATTATATTATTAAACATGTGAAGATTCCACTTTTACCCATTAAAATTCATGATCAAAGGTTGGGAAGCTTACCCAAGCTTAAAACAGAGCAACAATGGCTCTTGGAGCTCTCACAACAGCTCCCCAAGTTCTGACAACGAAATGACAACAAAACTTGGTCCTTTCACAATAAGGATGGCTCCATGAAGCCCACAAACTAAGAAAAAAGGCTTTCTCCCCACCAACTATAAAGCTCAGCCATTCAAAACACCCAAACCGCAGCTACACACACTCTGAATGAGAGGCTTCACACACTCACAAGCTTGCTCTCACTCAACCACACTACTTTGGTGAAGTCACCAAGAACAAAGGTGACTACTTGAAGGTTTTAAGAAAAGAGGGTGACAATGGAGGAGAAGGATGGCAGTTGAAGAAGATCAGAAATCTCACGTAGAGGCTGAAGGTTTATGACCCAGGGCATTGTGCCCAAGTCTATTTATAGCCCACTTAACATCTGAACCTACTCATTTTTCTAAGATTTATTATATTTTTATTTTATTTTTCGCAACACTTTTTCGGTACGCGCTTTTCCATAGCCAGTATCAGTTCTGGTACCAGTTCTCATTATTTTAACTTGAAACTCATTTTACAAGTCATATATATTATTCTAGGAATATTCACGCTTTTATTATAATTTTTTGGGATACTTTATCGGTACGCATTTATACCGAGTAGTGTAACAGCCCGTGTTAACCCGGTTTGTTAACATACTATCGCATTAAGCCACACTTAATTAAAATGCGAAATAACTTTTTCTTTAATTCAATTACGACGTCATTAACCTTAGCCAAGTTGATTACTTAATCAATTTCATGAAATAACGCCTGTATCTAAATTGCAAGACAACTAACTGAATACCTCATATATAAATGTTAAAGTGAATATCTAAAGTCACGGATCTACAACACGTAGTCCGGACAATATCCTGATACATTATCCAACTTTAAATAAAACAAGACATGATCAAGTCTATATGGCATGGACAATCCCCATGCTCACCAAATAAGGCAACAATGCCCAACAACTGTCTCACAGCAAACATCATAATACTATCTGAAGTTAAAAGCATAAAACAGTAAACGGGATCCAGCATCCAACATGTCAGCACATACAACAATATCTAACTCAACTATGGCCTCCTGCCACCCGAGGTCTCAACCCCAGGGTTACCTGAACCTGAAATAAGCGTCCCCAAACGTGAGGTGAGATCTCTAACAAGAAATCTCAGTAAGACAAAGGGTCCTCAAGGATCTTCCACCCTAATCTCACTTACATGTGCAATATAAGTTCTAAAAATAGTAATTTCCAGTATAAGTTCCAAAAGTATGCAGTGCAACAGATATCCATGCCATATAAGTTATCACTGTTCTACTGGCCAGAGAAATGCAAGAATACGTCTATTACCCACATAGTAAGTACAAGGAACCCCACTTGCACCTCACCCACAGCCTCACCATATTGTATGTACTACATACTCAGGCTTACCGTATAGGTGGACTCACATGCATATCATAAAAGCACATTGCATATAAAAGCTCAACAGCATTTCCAAAACATCAAAAAGCATGTAACACAGCATGCATAAACCACATCCCCATAGGACATGGTGGAACCACAACATGGCTAAACCGAGGACACGAAAGCTTACCTTGCAAGCTAACTATCCCAGCCAAGAGTCTACACAAGCTCAACGCCTTCAAACAGCTCAATCACAATCTGATTAAACAGTAATTCATCATTAATAACCGTTACTCAAGGTTACATTAAGTGATTAAGACTTCCCATCTCATTTTAACTTGTTAAAGGAATTTTCTGCATGAGGTATTCGAATACTCCCTGATGAGTATTCGAATACTTCGGCTCTCCAGAAAATATCTGAATACTTTCACTCAAGTATTCGAATACCACAAGGTATCCGAATACCACCAAGTATTCGAATACCAAACCCCAAGTATTCGAATACTATTAAGTATTCGACTACTTCTTCAAAGGTAATCGAATACTTTCTTCCCATAAAGTATCCCAATACTCAAGCAATGAGTATTCGACTACCTGATGAACAAGTATTCGAATACCATACGAAAAGTATTCGAATACTTTTTCATCAGAATGCAGAAACACGAACTGCCTCCTGCATAAACCCATTTTTAAGGGTCCAAACTTGATTTGGAGTCCAAGGACTCTATCAACAGATGTTCATTAACATCCTAAGACCCCAGAAATGCACTATTTCATTCAAGTGGTTCAAGTTATGATTTTTAATGGATTAAACAAGTTAAACTCAACAAAATGACCAAGAGGTGATCATGGTATACCTTAAGTGTCTCAAACTCAGAAAAGACTTTTCCTTGGGGCTCCCAACACAGTCCCACAGTACTGACTTCCAAGGCCCACGAATTTGACACCTCAAGGTGCTGTCTTTCACCACAAAGCTCACAACTTGGAGCTCAAAATGCCAAGAAAGTGACTCTTCTCCAACAAATCCGAAAATAGCACAATAAACCTCCCAACTCAGCAGCCTAAACTCAGAGATAAGTGGCCTCACACCCTCACAAGGATCAATACTTAGTGTTTACAAGGCTAGAGGTGAACACTCTCCCATAAAAGAGTCATCTTGAAGGGTTTTTTTTGAAGAAGAAGCAATGCAACAGTGAAGAAGGAAGGAGACACCAGCTGCTGACCAGCCACTCACGTAGGAAAAGAGAGGGTCTAGGGTTTTGTGCCCTTAATATGTGCATTTATAGCCATATGAACATTTAACGTGCAGTATTAGCATTAATAGCTACGCAAAACATTTTAATCCCAAACTTTGGAATCTTAACCTGCTCATTTTTTTAAGATTTTTAATATTTTTTTATTTTTCAGAGCACCTTTCTGGTACGCGCTTTTCTTTAGCCAGTATCAGTTCTGGCATCAGATCTCATTATTTTGACTTGAAAGTCATTTTACAAGTCCTACATATTATTCTAGTAATTATCATGCCCTTATTATAATTTTCCGAGATACTTCACCGGTACGCATTTATACCGGGTAGCAGAACAGGTATCTGCGTTTTTCACCCGAAAAACGACTTTCAGCATTATTACCCAATTACTATAATTATTAGAGCCTCATAATAATTATTAGGTTCAATTATGGAATTATTTCTTAATTATCACATTTATTTAATTAATCTCCTTAATTAGCGGTGCAGGTTCTTACAAGTAGCAGAACCGGTATCTGCACTTTTCGTCAGAAAAGCAAATTTCAACATTAGTACTCACTTACTATAATTATTAAAGCTTATAACAATTATTAAGTTCAATTATGGAATTATTTCATAATTCTCACATTTAACTAATTAATTTTCTTAATTAAATGTGTGGGTTCTTACAACATGAATATGTATTTATTGCATTATTTATTGTTATTGTTATTGCTATTACACTGTGATTGAACTATGGGGTAGAGAGATGCTCCAAGAACCCCTGGTTTACTGTGATATATTCGTATATCTCACCACGTGTTGTGGGGACCCCCTTTCAGGTACAGATGTTGCAGGAGTCTCTGGTGACAAGTGGTCGTACTTGAACTAGATGTCATATGTTGATAGCCTGATGTTTTGGATTGCATGCAATTTAGGATTGTTAGATGCATTTGCCAGTTATATCATCCCTTGTATATGTATATTTTGAGGCCATGTAATGTAGTATGGAGGACTTAGTCCATGATCATTGTTGTAGTAATTATATTGTTGTATATGGCAAATAGCTTTGATCATGTCTTTTGATGGCTAAGTCCTTTGACATGTATTTATTTTGAAGAACATGGATGTAAAAGGGATATAGATATATTAATGGAATGTGATGTTATATCTTGTCATTTTGACTTGCACAATGAAATGGTGTATAAGATGTAATTATTGAAACATTGATGTTGTAAGATTGTCAATTAAGTTATATGGTGCACGAATTTAATTCCCCAAAAGAAATACATGAAAATAGAGATTTATTGTTTTGCCCGGTGGAGGGGACTTAAGCCCGAAAATGGAGGCTTAAGCTCGCTCAGGGGATTTAAGCGCCCAAAGAGGGGGCTTAAGCGCCCTGGTGCACCTATGCGTGGAGAAACTCTGTCGCAAGGGGCTTAAGCTCCCAAGTTGGGGGCTTAAGCGCCCTGTAGAGCGCTTAAGCGCTCTGGGTGGCCTAAAAATAACAATTCTCACTTCCTGTGTGCGCTTAAACGTGTTGGAGCGCGCTTAATCACTCTACCGGGCAAAAAAAATGTTCGAAGAGTGCGCTTAAGCGCTGTCAGCGCGCAGCCCGTTTTCAGCACGAACATGAGTTAGTAAAATAAGCATAACTCGAGCTACAGAGCTCTAAATTGAGTGAGGTTTGAACCTGTATGAAGCTAACACATAGAGCTATAATCCTGCAAATTTTTAGAGCCAATGGATGAGTATATCAATGTCAGTATAGGATTGAAGTTGATGCTCTAACTCTGAAAATTCGATTTTGTCAGCTACGTTGCGAGTTTAATAACTCTGGCTATGCTTAACCAAATGGTTATTGTAATATCTTTTCCGAAAGCCCTAGATGTCTAGTTTATCAAAATAAAAAGTTTAAAGTTAATTTTTAAGCGAAGTGGTCTCATATTAGAGAATGTTACACGGTTATAATTACGGTGTTGTTTTAAAAAGTAAATGAAAATGTTTTGTGATGCTCACCGGCACGTGTACCGATTGCACAAATAATACAGTGATAAGAAAAGTGTCATCTCCACAGGAATTGGGATCGAATATCAAATAATTTTCCTTTTAAGATGGGAGGAATTTAAATAGGTGTGTGAAAATTGTTGTTGATTGGAATAAAAATAAGAACTAAATTAAGAATGTATTTTTGTGATGAAAAATAAAAATAAAAATAGAGATTGATTTGTAAAAACATGAGAAAAGTATTTTAGCTAGAGTGCACTCACCAAATGATTCTCGCTTCTTACTCTGGATTGATTTACAATATTCATTTATAAAATTACTCAGATAAATTATTATCTAAAAAATATTAATAGTTAAGCCTCAATTCCTTGCAAGGTTAACCCTTTAACCCCAATTGGAACCCCAATTCCTTGCAATATTCCTCATGGTATTAAGCAATGAACCCAATAAATTAAGCATCTGTCCTAGCATGCATATAAATTGTTATCCTACCCATTTCAAGATCAAAACCTCAATATTCCTATCTATGGTTCTAACCCACAGACTATCATCAACTATTAGATTGATTAGTTCTAATAAAGAAGATATAAAATACGCACAGGGTAGAAATAAAGATAATTATATAAACGAATAATCATAAACCAATCCGTTGTAACAAGGGTTCACATAAGGTTCGTGACCCTAACTACAATAAAAGGAACTAGCCAACCATTATCATGGCTAAAAATCCAATATTCAACATAAACTGATAAATGAAAAAGAAGAAGATGAAATAGATCTTTGTAAGACTCTCTCTGAGCACCACCATCGGCTCTTTTCTGGATGGAATGGAATGGATCCCTAATTCTGTAAAAGGCATCCTATTTATACGCCTCTTTTCCTTCTTCCAAAAATACCCTCCAGACACACGGTCATTTTCCCGCAAACCGACGCGGGTTGGCACCGCTGTGGCGTCAATTGGCGCTATGTCCCTGGAAAAAGTACCGCGCTCCATCTTTATTTGCACACCGGCGCAGGTTGGCGCCAGTGTGGCGCCAACTTGCGCCACTTCGATAACACCGCTGAAAACTTCGTAAAACGGCGCGGATCTGCACCATGTGTGATGCCAACTTGCTGGAATTTGTACTGTGCTTCACCCGTGTGAAGTCGCGTCAACAGGCTTTTTACAATTTTGTAATTTTCACTTCTTTTACCTGTATAAATACAATCAATAGGTGAGAAATGTCATTGCCATGGAAAGAATCAATATGATAAGCAAATATGTATATAAATTGCTCTTTTATGACTCAATTCTTATCAATTTTAGCTTAGAAAACTACATCTGCCAGAGGCACATCAAATAATTCCTAGATTTAAACGTTGATATCCCTAGCAATGTACAAAACTCAATCCAGGAAACAATCATTTAATCCAGTGTAACATAACATAACATAGACACTTTCAGATACAATATGCCATGCATGACTGACCCAATATCATAAACTCCCAACAATGCCATCAGTTTCTTAAAGATACAAGTCTACATTAATTACCCCTCATACAGATAAATAATTTCCACTCACACTCAGTGTTTAAGGTATCATGATCACTCCATTAATCAAAGCTATAACATTACCATAGGCTTGATCATATTCTCAAAAATTCTTTAAAATGAAGAATCTAACACATGCAGCAATTGATCAAAAGGAGTTCACAGGTTGTAACTTGTCCGGTTTAAAGGGTAGGAATATATGGATAGTAGCTCCAACAACAATGAGATTGAAAAACTAATATTATTTCACTTTAACACATTCAACTCAATGGTTTTGCTCCACTAACATTCCCATAGAATTTTGGGAATTAATTCATGTCAGCCACCTTTTATGCATATTCATTCTTTTCCTTTTTCTTCCTTTGTTTTAAGGGCACAGATGAAATTCACATCCCCTAATTACTTGACCTTTGTGGAGCTTACCTCAATTTTTTCATTTTATTTTCAACACATCAATAATTCAATCTCAATCAAGGTAAGTTACATGGATATAGGCTAAGCCATCAATCAGGCCACAGGTCATTTATCAACAAAATAAGTACAGGCTCAAGGGGCTAGCAATGGAAAAATTCATACAGGTGGGCTATTTTGGCCATAAGCTAACAAGAACAAAATGCCTTTATCACTTCAACCAATGCATGCATTACAAAGAAACAGATCAAGTTCTATAGTGTTACAAACTTACAACAGTGAGGTCTCTTAACAAAAAAATTCAGTGTTTAAGCTCAAACCTCACAGCTTTGGTATCAATATAGACTCAAGAAAATTAACCTCAGACATTATCAGAATTTCACAACATTAGTTCAGACAAATGAGAAATCATGCAATCCAATTATATCTATGCAATGTCATGCTAGAATGTCATACAACCTACATCCAAGAATTCAGTCAAGCACATTAACTAGATAAGCACATTTAAACCTGAGAATTGCTTGAAAGAAAGATGAATATTTTTTTTATATAAAGAGCAACACAAAACTAACTAAAATATCTAATAAAAATTAAAAGAGTTTAGAATATTCCCCTTGATAGAGAATTACAGTTCCAAGATGCTTTCCTAAAGCCTACCAAAAGAAGGACGAAAAACCTGCATCATGGAACAAACTGCGGCATATAGGATAAACTATAATGCGCATAATATAACATTAGAATATTTGGGAAATAAACTAACGACAAGTAGCTAGATGACCCTTACAGCAATCCTATGGTCATAATAAAACAGCAAAAGTACTAAAAACATAACTAAAACAATATACAAGAAATCTCCATCAACAAGGAGATATAATCAATCCTCCATGTCATCCCCCTCAACAACATGGGATGACTCATCAAATGGAGGATCTGATGGTACTGGATGCCTTGGTGCATGAGACCACCATTCCTAGATTTGATTCCCACTGTGAAGCCATGTGAGGAACTCTTTGAAGTATTTTTTTTCTTTGAGAGATAGAGTCTCGGTGTCTCTTCTCAAAGATTTTCCTTTTTGTGGCCTTCAACCTCCGGTTATCCACAAACATCTTCCAACCAGTATCAAAGAGTTTCACCACTTCCTTTGTCATTACCTTATTCCTTGTAGGATTACGCCTCCTTTGAGATTTCCTCACATGTTTGGCATCATCCTCATTAAGAATTTTGTGGGTATGGAAAGAAGGCAATTCTTTGTTAATGATAACAGGGTACGTATCTTTATCACCCAAGAAGATATCTTTTAGAGTTTCAGGAAGCTCCTTCAACTCCACTTTTGTGGCACCATCTTCTTTGTCATCACCTTTCTTTTCAAGAACCTCAAATGCTACATTTTTTTCTTCCTTAACAGGAATAATCTCATGCGTCTTAAGTTCTTCATCAAGCTTTTGACTAGAAGATTTTTCTTCTTTCCCCACTTGCTCTAAATCATCAAGTTTAAAATAATCGCCTTCATCAGAAGATTGTTTCATAGAGTCAAACACGTTGATGGTGATGGTCTCATCATTCATCCTTAACTAAAGCTTCCAGTTCTCAACATCAATCATGGCCCGAGCAGTGGCCAAGAAAGGTCTACCAAGAAAATAAGGCATTTCAGTTCCCCTTTCCATGTCCAACTCTACAAAATCAGCTGGGAAGATGAACTTGTCCACTTTCCATAGTAGGTTTGAGCTCAGATATCCCCAAAGATCTATACACGGACAAGGGCATCAAATTTATACTTGCCCTAAGATCACACAAAGCTTTGCCAACATTTTTGTTTCCAATGGCAATAAGAATATTAAAACTCCCTGGATCATGACGTTTAGGAGGAAACTTCTTTGTAATAATAGCACTAAACTCCTCAGTGAGTGTCACCGTTTGGCATTCATGCAGCTTGTGTTTTCTTGATAAGAGGTCCTTCATAAACTTGACATAATTGGGCATATTAGCCAAGGCTTTAGCAAATGGTATATTAATGTGAAGCTTTTTGAAAATATCTAGGAACCTAGCATACTGCTGCTTCTGAGCATCCTACTTGAATCTTTTAGGATAAGGTGCCATGACTCTCACATATTTAGGACTCAACTCAAATTTCTTTTTTTCAACTAGCTTCACCACTTCAATAGGTTTTTCAATTTGTTTTTCAGGCTCACCTGCAATATCTAGCTTCTCTTCAACCTCAGGAGATGGAAGTATTTTACCACTTCTAATTGTGATGGCCATATAATCTTTCTTCGGATTAGTAACTGTATTACTAGGGAAGGTACCTGGGGTTCTATCAGCAATTTGTTTAGCCAGTTGACCAATTTGATTCTCCAACTTTCTGATATAAGCCTGTGTGTTCATGGTATTGGCCCGAGTCTCTTTCATGAAAGCATTAGAATGTTGAGCCATTTGTTCCACTAGCTTCTCCAAATCAGAAGGTTCCTTAGACTGGATTGGTGAAGGCTGCAAGTAGTTGTTTGATTGGAAATCAAGACCAGTTCCTTGGACCCTCATTTGGAAATTATTACTTCCAGAAGGAAAATTCTGATTTCTTGGAATATTTCGTGGAGGAGATCTTTGGTCATACCATATGCCATTCACCTGTACTTGTTGAGGAGTATCAGAAGACATCAAAGAAGGACATTCATTAGATTCATGATTGTCCTTGCAATATTCACAAACAATAGCTACGGCTTAAGCTTGAACACTAGAGAGCTGCATCTTATTAAGCCCTGGGTCAAATTCACCATTTGCTGTGATAACAACTTATTTTCAGCCAGTACCACATCATTGTTATCTAGATGAAGAATACCTCTCTTAGGCTTGGCTGTCAAACCTTCATTTTCATTGGCAGCCATTCTTTCAATCAACTCAAGAGTCTCATTTTCCCTCAAGGATTTAATACTTCCACCTGCTGCACCATTCAGCACCATCCGGATTTCAGGTTTACAACCGTTGAAGAAGATTCTCACCTGATTACAAGTGGTCATGGGATAATGAGGACATCTCCTCATTAGATCTTTAAATCGGTTCCATGTTGCACACATAGTTTCACCCTCAGCTTGAGTGAAATTGGTGATGTCATTCACCATTTGATTGTATCTCCCCATTGAGAAGAACTCAGCAAAGAACTTTTGAGACAAATTATCCCATGAAGGAATACTTCTTGCAGGCTGCCTTTCCAACCAATTAAGAGCCTTTCCCTTAAGAGCAAAAAGGAACAGACTCAACCGGACTGCATGATTGGACACATGAGGATGTTTGATCGAGTAACAGATCATCAAGAATCTGTCTATGAACCTGTGAGGGTCCTCATCATCCTCTCCACCAAACTGAAATCTCTCCGCCAATTGAATATTGGCAGACTTGAGCTCCCAATTGTTGTTGGCAACTTCAGGATGAACAATACTCGAATTGGGCCTGTTAAAAGATGGAGTCAGAATGGTATCCATAAGTGGATTATCCGCTTCATTGTTGCCTGCCATGGTTTGTGCTTCTTCAGACAGAATTTCTAACTCGTTGAATGAAAGCTTCATCCGAGCAAGTTTTCTATTTCTCTTTTCAGCTTTTGTAATCTCCAAATCAAGTGAAAATTCTGGAAGTTTACCTCGCATACAACTCGGAAAAGAGAATAGTAGCACTATTCAAATATCACACACAAAAAAAATAAAAAAATAAACAAAAAAAATCACAAAATCCAATCTTAAAGATCAAGATTAAATGATATAAGAAACGCCAATCCCCGGCAACGGCGCCAAAAACTTGATGCTCACCGGCAAGTGTACCGATCGCACAAGTAATACAGTGATAAGAAAAATATCGTCTCCACAGGGATTGGAATCGAATATCAAATAATTGTCCTTTTAAGATGGGAGGAATTTAAATAGGTGTGTGAAGATTGTTGTTGATTGGAATAAAAATAAGACCTAAAAGTAAGAACGTATTTTTGGGATTTTTGTGATGAAAAATAAAAATAAAAATAGAGTTTGATTTGTAAAAATATGAGAAAAACATTGTAGCTAGAGTGCACTCACCAAATGATTCTCGCTTCTTACTCTGGATTGATTTACAATATTCATTTATAAAATTACTCAGATAAATTATTATCTAAAAAATATTAATAGTTAACCCTCAATTCCATGCAAGGTTTATCCTTTAACCCCAATTCCTTTCAATGTTCCTCATGGTATTAAGCAATGAACCCAATAATTTAAGCATCTGCAATTAAATATACATCTATTCCTAGCATGCATATAAATTGTTATCCTACCCCTTTCAAGATCAAAACCCCGATATTCCTATCTAGGGTTCTAACCCTCAGACTATCATCAACTATTAGATTGATCAGTTCTAATAAAGAAGATATAAAATACGCATATGGTAGAAATAAAGATAATCATATAAACGAATAATCATAAACCAATCCGTTGTAACAAGGGTTCACATAAGGTTCGTGACCCTAACTACAATAAAAAGAACTAGCCAACCATTATCATGGCTAAAAATACAATATTCAACATAAACTGATAAATGAAAGGGAAGAAGATAAAATGGATATTTGCAAGACTCTCTCTGAGCACCACCGTCGGCTCTCTTCTGAATGGAATGGAATGGATCCCTAATTCTGTAAAAGGCATCCTATTTTATACGCCTCTTTTCCTTCTTCCAAAAATACCCTCCAGACACACGGTCATTTTTCCCGCAAACCGGCGCGGGTTGGCGCCGCTGTGGCGCCACTTGGCACCATGTCCCTGGAAAAAGTATCGCGCTCCGTGTTTATTTGCACACCGGTGCAAGTTGGCGCCAACTTGCACCACTTCAATAACACCGCTGAAAACTTCGTAAAACGGCGCGAATCTGCGCCATGCGTGGCACCAACTTGCGCCAACTTGCTGGAATTTGTACTGTGCTTCACCCGTGTGAAGTTGCATCAACAGGCTTTTTACAATTTTGTAATTTTCACTTATTTTACATGTATAAATACAACCAATAGGTGAGAAATGTCATTGCCATGGAAAGAATCAATATGATAAGCAAATATGTATATAAATTGCTCTTTTATAACTCAATTCTTATCAATTTCAGCTTAGAAAACTACATCTGCTAGAGGCACATCATTTTGTGAGAAAATTTATCCGTAGTTTTAACTGATCCATGTGATTGTAACTGCGTTTAATATCATATTTGATGATAACATACCGGTCCGGTAATAGGGTGTTACAAAAGGCATTCTAACTTGCTTCTAACCACTTTAAATAAAAGGTCTTAACTTGATAATAGTGTTCTGGAGTTCTGAAGCATGCCAAGGACATTTTCCATAGGTTTTTCAAATTTCTTTCGAGTATTTAAAGCCATGGATGATGCATATATAAGAAAAAGTTTACTTTGAGTTCATTCATGCAATTATGATAAACTACGTTTATATTTGAGTCTAATTCTTATGATTACACTGCTTGTTGGTTCTGGAACTTAGGCTATTCCATTGTAGCTTGATCCTTATCCTCGTTTTGAACTTGGTCATATATCTTAATGAATTATACATATGTTGACTCTTGCATAATTGGATTCTTCATAAGAGGATGGGTGAATTGTGATTACTTCTTTTGCAAGAATAACAATCATCTCTGTTTGCAACTTTTGATTTTGGGTGGATATGCTAATGACTAGCTCTCTCATACAATTATATTGACATGCAGAGACTCCTTCAAATGAGCTAGCAAACACATGGCCTCAAATCATACCCAAAATTACACCATTCTCCTTATGTTTTAGGTGGATAAAGTTGTACAATATATCAAAGTATGATCCTTAGATATAGTATTCAATGACAACCTCAAGTCTAAGGAAAATTCACACTACCTAACAATGATAGAGTATATCCAAATATTGTAAGGATTCCTTGTGGGGTCTCTTGACCGGTCAGTTCAATGCGATTTGTTCCATTAATAAATTCACTCGTAACATTAGTTAAGGAATCTCCATGTCTGCATCCATGAAGTCAATATAACATCCTAACACACACATAGAAGATATATATATATATATATATATATATATATATATATATAAATCAAAACAAAATAAAATTTATAATATTAAAAAATAATAATAATAAATAAGTAATAGGTATTAATGAGACATTAAAATTTTAAAGATATAGGATATAATTATTAATTAAAAAGTTAATATTAGAAATAATTATTATTCTAAAGCCATATTAGAAATAATTCAAGTTTAGAATTTCTGAGTAAAGACTTAAGGTCAATATTACATAATCTAACAGAAATTATGGAATAGTTTAAATTGTTTTGCATTACATAAAAACAATTGAATGCTTGATTTTAATAGCTTTTCTGAAAGCAAACTTTGTAGCAATTAGGATATACTTGACTTTCATTTTGGAATACCAGTTTCTTTTATTCGTGAGTAGAATTTTTTTTTAGAATAACTTTAATTATGTTATTATAGATCAACAATATCTATTGTTGCTTACTCACATATCTATTCCATATAATTATCTTGAATTCCATGTATCTTATTGATTGACATAAGATACCCCTTTTGTTCCTTTGAATACATAATAGAAGGGTTTTCATTTTATCATTTAACATAAGGGTTTATCATCAATCATTTAACATGATCACAAAAACTTTCCTACACTCACAATATTTTGTGGGGCCCGCAGCAAAAAAAAAAAACTCTGGCACGCAAAATGAATCTCTATAACATAACACAATCATTTTTCCTACAACATAACTCTTATAAAACCCTTAACATAATATAACAAACTTTTCTACACACACAACTTTTTGTGGGGCCCACACATTTTAAAACAAAAGAAAAAGAAAAAAATATGATACGCAAAACGAATCTCTATAACACTACATAATCATTTTTCTTACAATATAATAAATATAAAACCCATAAAATAAATAAATAAATTAAAAGTTAGACATGACAAAAAAGGAAAGATTAATAACCAAGAAGACACGTGATTGAAAGGAATAGTAAACGATGGTACATAATAGATCAACCGGAATCGCCAGAAGTGATTACGGAAGAAGATGGGGAAGGCAGAGTGAATTTTAAGTTGTCAGATTCCTTTAAGAAGAAAGCATGGCAACACTGGCACCAGTCCTTCTTCGTGAAATTGATGGGGAAAAAGGTCTCTCTAGCATTTATGAAAAAGAAAATGGAGAACCTGTGGGCACGACAAGGTAAGATCTTTGTAACTGATCTCGAAAATGACTATTTTTTAGTTCGTTTTTCTGATAAAAAAGACATGGATTTCGCCCTCACAGCTGGGCCTTGGATCATTTTTGATCATTATCTAGCCATTAGGTCATGGGAATCTGATTTCCATCCCTATCAGGCATCTATTACTCGTATTATGGCTTGGGTGCGGTTGCCTGAATTTCCAATAAAATATGTTCACACCTCTTTAATTAAGAGTATTGGGAATTGGCTTGGAAAATTTGTGAGAATTGATGCTGCTACTACTTCATTAGCTCGAGGTCGTTTTGTAAGAATGTGTGTGGAATTAGATCTCACGAAATCTTTGCAAGTGGAATATAAAGTTGAAGGTAGACTGAAAAAGGTAGAGTATGAGGGGTTGCATCTTATTTGCTATGGTTGTGGAATGTATGGTCACAGGTTGGAAAATTGTCCGAATAGAATATGTGGAGTAACTGATAAGGAGAATTCTGAAGTGGAAAAGGACATAAATACTCATGAAATTAGTATGGAAGATGGTAAAGATGCGGCTGAGGAAAAATCCAAATTTGGTCCTTGGATGCAGGTTTCGCGAGGTAGGAGAAATAAGGGGGTACAGGAAAATAGATCAGAAGTAAAACAAGGGAAAGGGATCCAAACACACTTGAAAATGAGAAACTCTTTTGTGAATTTGAAAAATCAAAATGTGCAGGAGGAGAAACAGAATGATACAGGGAGGGTCAATAGTAATGGGAACCCTGTCCAGAGGTCCCTTCAATCCAAAGATAAGAAGAGTTCGGCTGCTGCAGTTGAGATGGTGGAGACTAATTCCCAATTTATTTTGGTTGGTACTCATATAGACAATAGTAGTATGAACCAGAATTTGGAAAAGGGCCATCATAAAAAGGAGTTAGTGAATGGGAAGCGAAATGCAGGAATAAAAAATCTGAATCTGTCAAAGGAAAATGGAGAAGGTAGTTCTGTTGGGATGGATAATCCTAGCAGTACTAATCACCATAATACGAATGGTTTGATACCTAAACACCAAAATCAAGTCTCCATTGGTCAAGTAATGAAGACTTCAAATGATCATCTTGACCCGAAACCTCCTGACCCTATGGCTGAAGACGGTGTGCAGGAAAATGTTGCAAATGAGATGGAATATGTAAGTGCTAATGATAACATCACATTGAGGGATTGTGAAAAACAGGGATTTTCAGGCCTTGTAAACCAATCTCAAAGTTTTTAATGAATTTTCTCATATGGAATTCAAGAGGGGCTGCTAGAAGGGAGTTTGGCAATGCCCTTAAAACTCTGATTAAGAAACATATGGTGGATATGACTGTTGTGGTTGAACCTCGAACTCACAGTGGAATCTGTAGAAAGCTTATAAAGAAAGTGGGGTATGATAGTTTTGTTGTAGAAGAAGCTCAGGGGTTTGCTGGTGGAATTTGGATCATGTGGCATAGTGACAAGTTGAGTATAACTGTTCTTTCTCAATCTTCTCAATTTGTTCATTGTAAAATTACTATTCCTAATGGTAATTGTTTTGAATTCACGGCAATATATGCTAATCCTTCTCAAAGTATTAGAAATAATTTGTGGGAGGATCTTCGGTCCCTTAGTAATTCTATTTCTGGTCCTTGGGTGCTTGGAGGGGATTTAATGAAATTGCTTCTACTCATGAGAAAAAAGGTGGTGTTATTGCTGATCCTGTTAGGTGTCAGAAATTTGCTTCAGTCTTGGATGATTGTAAGGTGGCTGATATGGGCTGTGATGGGCCCTTTTTTACTTGGCAAGGTCCTAAATGGCCTAATTTAAGAAGAGTTTACAAGCGGCTTGATAGAGTTGTTGCTAACGTAGAATGGAGAATGCTTTTTGATGGAGCAAGAGTATCTTCTCTGCCTAGACTCTTATCAGATCATAACCCAATCCTTATCAAACTGTTCGAAGATAATACTGGTGAGAAAAAGAAGCTGTTTAGATTCTTTGCTGCGTGGCAAGAGCATGACAGGTTTGTTCATTTTCTTAACTCTCATTGGGAGCAGAATTTTGATCTCCCTTATATGCTTCAAAGATTAATTCCTGAGATCAGTGTGTGGAACAGAAGGGTTTTTGGGAATATTGATAGGAGGAAAAATAGCTTAATAAAGAGGATTGCAAATATTCAAGGTAGAAAGGAGGATAATGATTCAGTTCACCTGCATACTATGGAGAAACATTATCATGATCAGCTTGAGAGGGTTCTTCTGGAGGAGGAATTGTTTTGGTTTCAAAAATCAAGACAAAAATGGATCACTGATGGGGATAGAAATACCAAATTCTATCACCTTAGTACAGTGGTGAGGAGAAGCACAAATAAAGTTTTTAAATTAAAAAGTGAGGGAGATGCTTGGGTAACAAATACTGCTGATCTGAAAGAGATGGCTATAAAATATTTCAAGAGTCTGTTTCATGAAGATATTTTAGAGAGAAGATGGATCATTTCTGATAAGCTTTGGCCTAAGCTTTCGGTTTTGGAGAAAAATGAGATGGATAGATGTCCAAATGATTTAGAAATTAAACAAGCTTTGTTTAATATTGGTGCTTTGAAGGCTCCAGGGATTGATGGTTATCCGGCAATTTTCTTCCAAAGGAATTGGGATCTGATTAAAAAGAAACTTTGCTCTCTGGTCAATCAGATTTGGAGCTATCCGAATTTATTGGCTTCTATTAACTCTACTCTTATGGTGCTCATTCCTAAGGTGCAGAATCCAATGCATATTAGTCAGTTTAGGCCTATTTCACTGTGCCCTGTGGTATATAAAATTGTCAGTAAAATTATGGTTAGCAGGTTGAAGACAATAATGGAGAAGCTGGTGTCTCCTGCCCAGTCTAGTTTTGTTCCTCATCGGCATATTCAGGATAACATTATTGTGGTCCAGGAGTTAGTGCATTCTATGAGGAAAATGAGAGGTAAGACATGTTTTATGGCTATAAAAGTTGATTTGGAGAAAGCATATGATCGGCTCAATTGGAATTTCCTTAGAAATATTTTAATGGAGATTCAAATTCCTAGGCATCTTTCTGAGTTAATAATGACTGCTGTTTCCTCTCCTAAAACTAGCATTTTATGGAATGGGAACATAACTGATGAATTTCAGCCTAGTAGAGGGGTTCGTCAGGGAGATCCAATATCCCCGTATTTGTTTGTGCTAGCAATGGAAAAGCTATCCCATATTATTCAGACTGCAGTGGATGGTAAGTTGTGGCATCCCATCAAAGCTGGTAGAGGTGGTCCGAAGATCTCTCATTTACTATTTGCTGATGATTTAATGCTCTTCTTGGAGGCTAGTGAGGATCAGATCCATATCCTCCTCAGATGCTTGAACCTGTTTGCTGAAGTTTCTGGTCAGAAAATTAGTGAACAGAAAACCAGTGTATTTTTTTCTAGGAACACTCCTAGTGAGACTGCTGATAAAATCCTTCAGATAAGTGGATTTAAGAGAGTGACAAATATTGGCAAGTATCTTGGAGCTTTGATTCAACATGGTAGGGTCACTAAATCCTCATTTGCTAGTGTAGTAGATAGAGCAAAGGGAAGATTGAATAGCTGGCAAGCTAAATCCCTTTCCCAAGCAGGTAGAATTGTTCTCTCTCAACCTATTCTATCTACTTTACCCTACTATCATATGCAGTATACTTTGTTACCTAAGAATATCTGTAATGAATTGGAGAAACTTCAAAGGGCATTCATTTGGGGTGATTCAGTTGATAAAAAGCATATGCATCTTATTGGCTGGGATGCTATCACTAAGCCAAAGAACAAAGGTGGGCTGGGTATTAAGATCCTCACAGTGATGAATGAAGCGTTTATTGGGAAAATTATTTGGAATTTTCTTAATAACCATGATAGTTTGTGGGTTAAGGTGTTGAAGGCCAAATATGTGACTGTGGTAAATGGGCAGGTTGTATTCAATTGGAGAGCTGGTAATTCTATGCTTTGGAAGGCCATGTGTGAGGTTTGGCACAAGTTGAATACTAGATTGATTTGGGACATTGGTGATGGGTCAACAATCAGGTTCTGGGAGGATAAATGGGTGGATCATGATAGCAATTTAGCTAGCAAAGCTCTCCTTCCTCTCTCGGATTCTGTAAGGGAAAAGACAATTAATGAATATGTTACTGATGATGGGATGTGGGATTGTGGGTCTATCTCAAATTTCCTTCCGGTTAGTATCATTCAAACAATTCGGAGTATGCTTCCACCTTAAGGAGATGGAGGAGTGGATAGATTCAGGTGGAATATTAAAGGCTCTAGTGAGATTGCTGTAAAACATTTGTACAATGCTCTACTTAATGTTGATGAGGAGGAAGAGCATGCGCAGGATGTATGGTCTTTGATCTGGAGGTTGCATGTCCCTAGTCGGGTCTGTATCCTGTTATGGAAGATTGCTCATGTCCGCTTGCCTACTAGAGATTTGCTGGCTAGAAGAAACATGGCTTCTCCAACCTGCCCCCTGTGTCAGATACATGATGAGACCATTTTACATATGGCTCGTGACTGCAATAAAATAAAGCAGGTGTGGATGGAGCTCATTAACCCTGCTTTTTACTCTCTATTTTTTAGTGCAGATTTAAGTTCCTGGTTGCTCCTGAACTTGAAGAATGAGGTTGTCATGAAACTAAATGAGCATTGGCCTATCTGGTTCGCGATTACAGTGGATTGTGCTTGGCGTTGGAGGAATGAAGTGGCCCATGGGGAGGAGGATAATTTTTTGGCTTACAAGAGTCAAACAATTATTAGGCAGGTGCAAGAGATCATTTCGGCTTGGAATCTGCGTGCGTTTGGGATGTCTGGTAGAAGACAGATTCACATACCTGTTGTGTGGCAGCCCCCTAATACCGGTTGGATTAAGATTAACACAGATGAGGCATCCAAATTCAATACTAGAGATGCGGCTTGTGGAGGCCTTTTGAGGGATGAGACTGGTAGGTGGATTCAAGGATTTTCCTATCACATTGGTAAGTGCTCGGCCTTTGTTGCCGAACTCTGGGGTGTGCTTAAAGGTCTTGAATTGGCTTGGAATGGAGGGTGGCGTCGTTGTGTTTTAGAAAGTGATGCTAGTTCAGTGATCACTATGCTCTCTAAGTTTAGGGGAGCAGCTCGAGAGTCTCGTTTGGTGACTCACATTCGAGCATGGTTACAGAAAGAGTGGGAGGTGCATCTGGTTCACGTGTTTAGAGAAAGCAATGGATGTGCAGACTGGTTGTCTAAATATCCTTTGGAGCATCATTTGAATAATAATTTCACTATTTTTGATTCTCCTCCTCCTGGGATTTTGCCTTTGTATTTGGCAGATTTTTCGTTGGTTTGTAATTTTCGTAGAGTTAATCTGAACTAGTCTGTGTTGTTTGGGGCTTTTTGCCCTTTCCTTTTACCAAAAAAAAAAAAAAAAAAAGTAAACGATGGTACAAATCTTAAAGTATCAATATAATATAATAGTAAAAGGCAAAAAAGCAACCAAATTGTAACAGTAGGTTATTGAAACCTAACAAAACCAAGTACTATACGAAATGGAACTGTAGGAAAGTTAGAATCTCAACTAATAGTTTTCTCATGTTACATTTATAATTAAAATGTGGGATCCATTTTAATTTTTTTGGACTCTGCTCATATTTGTGTGTGTAACATGAGAAATTATTCTCATGTAAAATGAGAAAATCAATCCCTATAATTTAATAATAAAAAGGAAAAAAAGAAGAAGAACAATGTGGACTAAGAAGTACCACCTATATAATATGACGTGAAGAAGCAAAATATCATAATGGAATAAAAATAAAAATAAATAAAATAAAATAATAGACTAAAGCTTCTATAAATACATGGTATTGGTGAGGGTAAAAGGCAAAACAAGGAGAAACAAAAGAGTAAGAAAAGAGAGCCTTTATAAAGATAAGGAAGTTAGTGTTGTTACGGAAGAAAAATGTAATTTGGAAGTAAAATATCATTCTCTTAGCTTTTGTTTCTTTTCTTTTTTGGTTTTTTTTTAATATATAAGATTTGAATAATTTTAATATCATATTATTATGTTTCTCTTAATTTTTAGAAATGTTGTTAGTTAAATTTATTTCTAGTTGGTACCAAATAAACAATTATAGAATATGTAATTGTTTACTGTAAATTCTGATGTGAACTGACTCAAGTAAATTCATAATTAGAAGGTAATGTAGTAAGGGATGCCTTATTTTGGCTAAGAGCTCAACCATTCAGTAATCGCTCACATTTAGAGACGGTCAAAGGCTGGACATTTAGTAAATTTTCAGTTAAATATTGCTTATTCTAAATTATTGTTGTTATTTATTTATTATTAAAAAAATAGAGAATAATATTTTCCGTTATAGCGGTTGTATTAGTTATTGTTAGAAAACCTCAACATTAATGAGATTCATCTCACAATATTTTTTATTCTTATGCTAACTTATCCAGAAGGGAATCATGCCAAGCAATTTCCTAATAGGACACAGGTAGGGATGGCTATCTCCACTGAGGAAGAAAAAACTTAATTTCATGTTATGGCTGGAACATGAGGAATGGCTGTTATATTTTTCCCTAATCGCATAGAAATAGTTTCGTTTAATATGGATGATTAATAGAACTAAACTTGTATTCCTACTCTATGTAACAAATAAATAAAAGTATATGATGTAGGCTCAGAAATGTAAATAGCTTGTGTGCTAGCACCCTAAATGAAACAAATGTACTCGGTGTACCATTTTATGTATATTTATCTTTCGTAATGGCAATATTAAGTTCTCTTAAAATTTGAATAGTGTGAAAAGTGTTTTACGTACAGTCCGTGCCTTACATTATCATCTAAGTAGCCTAATATCGTGCTAGTCTAATTGAGTCGATCAATGCTCTATCCAGGTGACCTGTCAAATTTTGTGAAAATTTGTGTGTCAAATACGGACATGTGTCCGACACGCTCGGATACGCGTCTGACATGTAGTCAACATTTAGAGACACACGATCAACGTTCGGATACGTTTTTTCGACACGTAGTCAATTTTTTCGGATACGCGGTCAACGCCCGGGCACGTTTTTTTATTTTTTTATCTTGAATTTTTTTTTGATAAACATCTCAATTTTATTTTGTTAACTAAATATAAAAGAAATAATTTATAAATTAATTCTTTTCTGTTATGAAATTTGACATGAAAAATTAACAAAGTATGAAAAAATATTTATAATTATATTTATGTTATGAAATTTAAATATTTGATTGGTTTTATGACTTATTATGAACTCTTATATATATTAAATATAAATTATATTACATATATTAAAAAATTTATTTAATATCAAAACGTGTCCCAAATATGACATTTTTTAGAATTAACGTGTCATGTCCCGTGTCCGTGTCCGTGCATCATAGCTGGTGACTCTAGACTAGCAACAACTTTAGTGAATAGTCACTTAGTGTATTTGAGTCCTTGTGATCATGATCTGAACATAAATATTCAAATGTACACCCTGATTATCCCAAAGGCCCTTATCCATTCAAACATATAAATATGGAGAGACAATAATATAGAATAGATAAAGTAAGGGGAAAATGTGTATCATTTTAAAGGACACAAAGTTGTGTCATTTTAAGTGAGAGAAAAAGATAAATCACGGGAGAGAGAGTGGGGGGAAGTTTTAAAGATGTGGAAAGGATATAAGATGAGTCATTTAAAATGACACACTTTTTTCTTCCATAAAGTAATGCTAAAATATTATTCATGAAAATACAAAGTACAATGTCATCTAACTACTCAGGTTAACTCTAGGACACTTACGTGGCATTTGGTTGAGGAGAAATTTTATGAATAATAGGGAAATGTTATGCATAAGCAAATGGTTGGAGGATTATGTTTGGTAGGAAAATGTAAAAAAAGTTGTGTGATTGAAAAAAATTTGGATGGAAAAATTAGGTAACTTTTATAAAGTCTATGTTTGGGTGTAGATAAAATATAGATGAGAAAAAAGTAACAATTACGAAAATAACCCTATTTCGTACAAATTTTTGAATCAATGAATGAAGGAACTCTAGTTGATTAAGGCTCCGAACAAACTCGGTGAATGAAGGAAAATGCTCTGGAGAAAAGAAATATGCTCCCATTCTATGATATGTGAACAAGTCCAGCACATTATCTACTGATAAATACTTGTTGATTTGTTCGAAACCCTAGGAGCACCATACTCTGAAGAATTTTGACCCGAAACCTTCAACCCGTGCTTTCTGCAAGCTGTCATAATTTGTGCAAGTAACAACTCAGGGCTGGAATGATTTTCATTTGGCTGGTTTGCATCTAAAAGGTCCATTCCAGGTAATATCATTTTGCATGAGTTCCTAGCAAACATCTGTGCAACTACTTCATAACCATCATTCTTAACTGTGTTATAGAACACTGTTGTTAGCTCGGAAGGATGGGATCGAGTTCCATACCATGAGTGCATAATTCAGGGATACGCTCGTCATATGGTGATTACATGATAATCCCATTTAGCTAGATAATGGACAATACCATATGTCAAATGGGAATCAGTTAGCTGGCTATTTCCTCCCAATAGCCATGCAAACACAAATTGCTGGCAATCAACTTTATGTAGGCAAATTGAGAAACCCCCTAAATCAAATATGGTGATCTTAGAAACTCACTTCTCATTTGCCTATCAAATTCATCAAAATCCCTAAACCAAACACACCCTTATACTAACATTTACTAGCCACCAAGCATTCTCGCAGTTAGTAATGACTATTTTTAGTTGAAAACTTATGTATACCAATTGATTATGCCTCTAACAAATTTCGGATACTATTTGAACATATATTTTTTCTTTATTGGAAAATTTCAATTCACTTAGTTTCATCATTACATATTATTGATCATTTGATTCTTTGAACTTATCCTTTATGAAAATTATATATCCATTAGCTCTTCAATTTGTATATCTATATTTTGAGATTATTTATTCAATTCTAAACACATTCCTTATTTTATTTTCTTCTTAAAGGGTACTGAGACTGAGGTAGCCTATCATTTAGGAAAGTTTGGGAAGATATATGAAGGTTGTCAAATAACTGTAGATTCACTCAAAGCTGTAAGGTAACCAAGGGCATGTTTGGTACATAGTATAAGATAAGGCCTGATAGTATAAGACCTGATTGTATAAGACCTGATTAAATTTTAATACTATCCAGCATTTGGTATGATATTGTATAAGATAATATCCTCCAATATTTTAAAAATTAATATATTAAAAAAATATTTTAATATATAAATATTGAAATGATATATTAGTTCTTGGGAATTGTACTTGTAAGCAATATTAATACATTATCCTCTTATCAGGCCTAATCCACCACTCCTAGGCCGGATTAAGTTATACATCATTTTGATGTATAAAGGGGTCCTACTGTATAAGCTTATATTATATGATGGTCACGCCAAACAACTGAAAATGTCATAACGTATAATATAAGCTTATACTATCAAGCCTTATACATCACACCAAACAGGCCCCAAGTATCTGAAAATTAAGTGGTTTGTAGCAGTTTATCAAGAATCGAATGAAGCTTCGTGAAAAAAAAATGAAAAACTATTGAGTAATTGCATTCTGGATGTAGGTGAAAAGTGGTGGTGATTAAATTAGGATAATTCCAATTTGCATTATTCCTAATCTTTAACTCTTTATTTTTAGCACTTTAATTGCTTAATTGTTATCCAACACATGTAATTACATATTATATAATTGAGATAAATTGTGAATTATGAGTTGTTTGAATAATTTGATAAGCTTTATAAAATATCGAAGTTTTCATGAAATTGTAATTTAGAAACATGAAGCATTTACGAAATCTTGCCATACTCTATTTATTTATTTCTTTCTTTTTAGTAATCTTATTTCTTCTTAAATATTGAAGTCACATCCCTAACATATAAGAAGATAAGAGAAAAAATAGAAAATACGTCAAAAAACCGAGTTTCGCTTTGGGAGCTTTGTCAAAAAGCTCAAAAATAACGTATTTTTGAGCGATTTTTATTACAAAACAACCCATAAACAACGACCGAACAAGATTTTAATCTAAAATTCATCTAAAAAAAAAAGCAGATTTTAGAGCAATTATTTGAAATTTTTTGAAAGTTTAAAAATGATTTTCAAGCTATTGATCATGCTTTTTCTTGGTACGAAAATATGTATTTTTGTATTAAAAACATATAAAATAGTGGGAAAATAATAGGGGAACAAAAATCTCTCAAACCAATTTTCATTTTTCGTCAATGAAATAATATCGATTTAAAGAAAGATTGAAACTTTCATAATATGAACCCTATGTTTCATAATAATACATTCATGAACGACATTCCTTCACTATAAGAAACGATTTCAAACATTTTTTGTGTCAATAAATCACTAAAAGTTTATTTTTCAAAACCCTCAAAGCAATTTAAGATGTCAGTGTATCGATTGAAAATAATTTGAGAAGTTTTCTGAACTTTCATGTAATAAAACCCAGAAATTCACATTTAAAATTTTCTTGGAAATAATCAATGAAAATATGCATATGATACATGGTTAGAAAACTCTCATCAGTAATCACGTAGACCAAAACCCCCAAAGTTTACAAAATCAATTGCAAAAATTCCAAATGAAAATTTAAAATTTATTATTGAATTTATATTTTTATTAATATCATTGCAGTTCTTTGTTAATTTTTTTGTGTTGAATCTTGTAATTTGAATGTTTGTTAAAAATTTATACGGTTTTTTAAAATTTTATAAATCTATATTGTGCTTTCAAATATTATAAATTCTATTAAAATTCTTTAAAATCCAATCTTATGAACATTAATTGTAAAAATGTCTTTAATTTTTTTTTAATTTTGAGTAATCTTATAAGGAAACAGATCCACTTACCACCAAAAAAATTTACCACTCTTATAACCACTTTAATAATCGTTGATTTCCGTCAATCTAACGGTTATATTCTATCAGAAATTAATAGCATTTATTGTGTCACATTTATTAATTAATTATTAAATTTTAATAAATTATAATCGTTAGATTGACATAAATAAACGGTGATTAAATTGATTGTAAGAGTGGTAAACTTTTTTTGTGGTAAGTATATTCTGCCCATCTTTTAAAATCAATAAAATTTTAATTTAATTTTTTTTTAAATCTTAATCCACTTTAAAATCTAAAAGGTTTTTTTATCTAAAAAAAGGATAGGATATTGTGACAACTAAATAATGTTACTATCAATGTTACGACCACATCTTAATCGTTGATTTCCGCCAAGCAAAGATTATCATTTTTCAAATCAAACTCATTAATTAATTATTAATTGTAATAAATAATAACCGTTGATTGACCAAAATCAACGATTAAGATATGAACATAATATTAGTAGTAACATTATTTGATTGTGATATGATCGTAATACGGTTAAGATATAGTCGTAATATTAGTAGTAACATTATTTGATGGTGACGATATCCTATAAAAAAACCTTTTAAAATCTTATTCCACTCCTCACCTTAAGAAAACAGGGATTGTAACAGTGTTTAAGTAGAAGGGTTTTTTTTCTTTGGTTGTCCCCTGCACCGTCTTTGTCTCGTCTTTCTCTTCTTTTCTCTTCTCTTCTCTTTGCACTCCGCAGAAGAGAGAGAAACATCGAACAACACTTCCAATCTCTCTCTCTCTTTTTCTCTCTCACTGATATGCAGCAAACTGATCAAACGGTCCTGAGCTTGAGGCCTGGCGGTGGTCGTGGCGGCGGAAGTAGGCTTTTCGGTCTCTCTTCAATCTCATCATCTTCTCCTTTTTCCGCTGATCTTCCTCTCTTGCGTCCTCATGGCGTTGCTCCTTCCTCTTTCTCTCTCAAGGTCCTTTTTTCTCGATCTGCCTTTTTCTTCTTTCACTTGCTTATATTTTTAGTTAGTTGCTTTTAATTTTTTTATTTTTCGGTATAATCCTCTCTCTCTCTCTCTCTTTATATATAATTTTTTTTTTTATTTGGATCTCATTGCGCACATCATCTTCATAAGCTCAAGTTTTTTTTTTAATTGTTTTTTTCATTGAGGTGTAAGGTTTTATGCTCAGGTTTAAGTGGTACTCGAGATTTATGCGAATATTTTTTGTGTTCAATGACGATTAGATTTGAGTGTTTTGTGGATTTTAAAGTGGTTTGATTTGATTGGAAGAATCCATCACAAGAACCAAACATTGGAAGATATATGATATATCTCTCATGGTTATTGTTTTTGTACACTGTTTAATGGATAGCAATGGAAGTTAAGTTCCGTAAGAGTAAAGGAAAATCTGAAGTTGAATGTCCTAATTCTTGGTGGGGGCACTCAGTGTGTGTTCCAGCTGTAAATATGGACATAAAGCAAATTGTGGGCTTTAGGTGGGCTTGATTAAGTTTTGAATTGCCCATAAAGGACCCACATACATCGTTACATAATTTAAGCTAGTGTTTGAGGGGTTGTGTTAAACTCTCAGCTACCTGATATACTAAGTGATTCTATTGACACCATCAATATGTTTGTTACTGATGAATTTATTGAAAAGTAAAACAGGTTTATCCATACTATTACAAGACAGATTGGTTTATTATTCGATTTCATATATAGTTCTTGCTTAATGATTTTTATCATAGTAATTCATAAAGGACGTGACTGCAAAACAATTGAAAGAGATTTTTTTTTTTTTTTTTGCGCACAACTTAGTTAATTGAAGTTTTCGTCGGATACTATCCTGTCCATCAACCTCACTTGTCTTGTGAGGGGTGTGTGTGTGTGTGTGTATTTGCTTGTATGATGAGTTTGGACTATGTTGAGAAATTTGTTTCTTAGTACTATTGGTTTTATAGGCTGGAGATTCACGGTTTGAGGGTCGTGAGCGTGTGCAATATACCAGAGATCAGATTTTACAGCTTAGAGAGGTAACTGTTATTAGCTCTTTCAGTTTAAATTTTGTTTTAATTCTCTATACTCTTTATGGGGTTTATCATCTATCATTTAACATAACCACAAAAAATTTCCTACACTCACAACATTTTGTGGGGCCCGCAGCAAAAAAAAACTCCGGCACGCAAAATGAATCTCTATAACATAACACAATCACTTTTCCTACAACATAACTCTTATAAAACCCATCTTTCTGTGATATCAAATTCTTTTAATTTTATTTTACTGTTCATCCTTCTGCTGCCTTTTCCTTGATTGATTTTAAGCTTGATACTAAGGCTGCTATATTCCTAGTGATCCATAATATGTGGTGTAGAATCAACATTCTGTGATGGCTACTGGATTTTTCTATTTTTTTTTTTTTTATTTCTTTGTGTCCTCTGTCATACTTCTATTTATGCTTTTTAGAGTTCAATAAAGGCTGTACGTATTTTTTGTTGTTGTTGGAAGTTTCTTTCCATTAGAAGGCAGACTATGTCTTTTCATTCATTTGTTGGAAGTTTCTGCTTATGAAAGTGCATAGTTCACTGTTCTTTTGTGATTAATATAAACATCTAAACTAATATTTATGTTTTAACGGTTGTCTGACTGTTGAACCTTTTTACTCATAGGCTGTTGAGGTTCCCGATGATATTATAAAGATCCAACAAGATATTGAAGCTGAACTTTTTGGTGAAGATCAAAGTTGGGGCCATGCTGAAAACAATGTAACTGTCTTTTCCATCATCTAATTATATTGTAAACTTCAATAAGAACCGTAAATTCTCTTTCCTCCCTTTGGTAAGTTGATTGCTGAAGTTTGTTTGGGTTGACTTTTTTGGTGGAGAATATACTTGTTGTATCCTATGTAGAGAGGATTTTTCAATAATTATAAAAAAAGTCATGTTTGTATATCATACTGATACTGATATATTTTTATTTTGATTGGTGCAATCAAATGTCTTCTGTTTTATGAATTTATGTGTAATCATTTTGATGGTAATAATATCAAATTTTCTATAATAATGTTTACATTATCTTCTGCAGCCTCCTCAACAATTACAAAATCGATACTCTGAACCAGATAGCCGTGACTGGCGTGGTCGCTCTGGACAAATTCCTGCTAATCCTGATGAGAGGTCTTGGGAAAATCTCAGAGATAACAGGGAGTTGGGTAATAGATTTGATTCTAGACAGCAGGATGCTAGTCAGGTTAGTCGCCAAGACCAACTTAATTCCCAGTTTGCAAGGACACAAATCTCTTCTAACCAAGGGGTAATAAGCATTGGCCAAAATAAAAGATATTGGTTTTTTAGTTAATGTGTTATGAGTTTGAATTCAATGTTAGTGTGAAACTCTTTAGTCTATCAGTGAAAAAGAAAGAGCCACATCATTGCAGCAACTAAGGTTCTTTCCTTGGTGTAAAAGCTTCTATGTGGTATCATATGGTTCAGTGATAGTGTATAATGGATCAAACTTGAATTCTGTCTGTTATGTTATCTTTAAAGTTTTGAACATCCTTTTATGTCCTTTTGAAACTTGTTTCATGAGTATTTGGTTACATGAGGTTTTTTAAAAGAAAAAAAGGCCATAATTACATTTATTGTTCATTTATGTATCTATGTATTATTTTTAAAAAATGTTTGTTACAGGTAACTAGATGGACCTGCGACTATGATTTACATGTTTGATATTTTCTTTTTTAATGTATGGCCTCCCCGGCATGCCATGCATTTTGATCAAATTGGAAATGGGTTGTAACTATTACCACTTAAATTGCTTATTTACTTGATGGGATTAATATGTTAATAATTAAAATTATCTGGCTTTTCTTGTGTTTCTTCTTTTTTTGGTGGTTATCGAAGTAGCCTCACGTCCTTTTGTCCATGTATCGATGTCCATATGTCAATATCCACTTTAGATTTACTATTGATTTGATCATTTTATTTACCTGCATTTGGAGTTTGTAGTTTTACTTTGGAACAAAGAACTAAGTTGTACTTTGTAGTTTTAGTATGTAATTACAATTATCAAAGGTCTTGATTTTTTGCTGGACTGCTGTTAAAGGAATTACATTATAGCTATGTCATATTCTTCTGAAGTCTGTGTCATTCCTCCTTAGGCTTGTAACTGATGATGACCAAGTTGTGTTTGGTGTTACTAGAGTTACTTGATGAAGTGATTTAAAATAATTGTCATACACTCATACTCATACTAGAAGTTTATTAGATTGCATTATAGTTTGTACAATCCTTCATGGCTTACCTATTAAATTTGGCATGATGAATTGTTGTATCTTTTTATAATCTACTGTCTCTTTATTTCTTCAGGGTCCTACTCCTACTCTAGTCAAGGCTGAGGTCCCATGGTCAGCTGGAAGGGGAAGTCTCTCTGAAAAAGATCGTGTCTTGAAGACTGTGAAAGGGTAATAGTTTTTAAATACTTTTGAATGACAATTAGAAATGGGTGTGCTTTTGGCTGTGATATGTGGTAGTTTACTGGTTTGTTGTTGTGTATGCCTGAGTCTTAACTTCCTTACTTGCCTTAATTGTTAAGTAGTTGCTCTGGTGGTGTTGGGAAGCAGGTGTAACAAGGCTTCAATCATGAACAGTTTAAGGGATTAACTCATCAATTATTAAATATAAAAGTTTGACAAATAATTCTATATTTTTGGCAAAAGTTTTTTGGTACTTTTTTTCTTGTAATTATTTTGGAAACTTAACTTCTAAAGCTTTCTTCAGACATGTAACTCTGTTAGGGGGCCTTTGGAATTGTATGGCTCCTGCTATTTATATAGAATGGGATGGCTCTCGATTTTAATTTTCTGTTGTCTTATTTATTGCAGAATATTAAATAAGTTAACTCCTGAGAAGTTTGATCTCTTGAAGGGCCAGTTAATCGATTCTGGCATTACATCATCTGACATCTTGAAGGTCACTCTTCGATGGCTGTTGTCAATCTATTTCCATTCGCATCCTTGTTCTAAATTGACTTGATTCGCTTTGTGAGTGCAGGGTGTCATTTCCCTTATATTTGATAAGGCTGTTCTAGAACCTACATTTTGCCCCATGTATGCTCAGCTGTGTTCAGATCTTAATGAAAAGCTGCCTCCATTCCCATCTGAAGTCCCTGGTGGGAAAGATATCACTTTTAAGAGAGTACTCTTGAATATCTGCCAGGAGGCTTTTGAAGGTGCTTATAATCTGAGGGAAGAAGTAAAAAAGCTGACTGCCCCTGAGCAGGAGATGGAGCGTACGGACAAGGAAAGACTGATCAAGCTTCGTACCCTTGGAAATATACGTTTAATTGGTGAGCTATTGAAGCAGAAGATGGTTCATGAAAAGATTGTCCATCACATTGTTCAGGTTCTCACAGTAATTAAGACTTCACTTTTACATAATATAAAATGGTGTTGGTTTGGGGTGTATCCACTCATACGCATGGTTTTACTTGGAACAGGAGCTTTTAGGACCCCCAGAGAGCAATTCTTGTCCAGCTGAGGAAAATGTTGAAGCCATATGTCATTTTTTCAATACCATTGGCAAGCAGCTTGATGAAAGCCCTAAATCACGGCGTATAAATGATATGTACTTTAGCCGATTGAAAGAACTGAGTAAAAATCCTCAACTGGCACCGCGCCTTAGGTTCATGATTCGGAATGTTTTAGATTTACGTGCTAATAACTGGGTTCCTAGACGTGAAGAGGTAAATTTATACATTTTGTTTCTGTGATATGTTATGCTCACTAATGTTAAGATCACTTGTTATTGATCAAGTTTTAATGTTGACTTATGTAGGTGAAAGCCAAGACCATCACAGAAATTCATTCCGAGGCAGAAAAGAATCTTGGATTGCGTCCAGGTGCCACTGCTAGTATGAGAAATATCCGTGGCGGTGTTCAAGGAAATGCCAGCCTGGGGGGTTTCCCCATTGGTCGTCCTGGTGCAGGGGGTTTGATGCCTGGAATGCCAGGGGCCAGGATTATGATGCCTGAAATGCCTGGAATTGATAACGACAACTGGGAGAGGCCTAAGACTAAATCTATGCCAAGAGGAGACTTGTCAGGTATTCAAGCCGCAGGACGCAGCAACTCTTCTTTACATTCCAAATCCACAATCCTGAATTCAAAGTTGCTACCTCAAGGAAGTGGCGGTATTATAAGTGGAAGTAGTGCCCTAGTGCATGGAGGTGGTATCCTTTCTGCTCGCCCATCAAACTTTGGTTTAGGTACTGTGGTTGCATCTAAATCCCCTTCACCTCCTAAAACAGTCTCTGCTGTCTCCCCGGAGAAGCCTCAGGCTCCAGCTGCTATATTGAATTCTGATAATCTTATTCTTCGCCGCAAAACTGTCTCTCTTCTGGAAGAATATTTCAGTGTTCGGCTTTTGGATGAGGCATTGCAGTGCGTGGAGGAACTAAAATCCCCATCTTACCACCCTGAGGTAGTTAAGGAAGCCATTTCCCTTGGACTTGATAAAAGTCCACCATGCGTTGAACCCGTTGCCAGTCTTCTTGAGTATCTGTTTATGAATAAGATCCTTACAGCTAGAGACATAGGGACTGGCTGTTTGTTATTTGGTTCTCTGCTGGATGACATTGGCATAGATTTACCTAAAGCGCCCAATAATTTTGGTGAGATAATTGGGAAACTAATTTTGGCGGGGGGGTTGGATTTTAAGGTGGTGAGCGAGATCCTGAAGAAGGTGGAAGATGACCTGTTCCAGAAAGAGATATTTGAAACTGCAGTACGGATAATTACATCTGCATCTGGGCAAGCTGTGTTGGATGCACAAACAACTGACATTGAGGCTTGCCAGAGTCTGCTCAAGTGAATCAAAATGACTTAGCATGAGAATACCAGCTTCTCTAACTGGATGAACATCTCTGCCTTCTTTCGCCACTTACAAATTCCCATATCTTTACCCCCACTTTTGAGTAAGAGCATTTTGTATGAAAGTCTGTTATAAAGTAGAGATTCCAGTGTCAGGTATTTTTATTGAGCTGTATAATTTTGTTTTATTTTTTATTATTGAGGTCGTAGAGGTGGTTTTTGAGGGAAAAGTCAACCATAAAGCTACTGATTTTGTTTGCGGTTGGCTAATCATCCGCCAATTTCTTCAGAAGAATGGCCCATTAGGGGTCCAAGTGTTTTTTTGTTTCATTAGTTTCAATTTTAATTTTGTTGACAGAGTAATTGTTTAACTGGTCAGTTCATAAATATCATTGTCGTTATATCCTAAAGCTTATTTCGGTTTTTAATATTTTACATAAATCCAAGGCTCAAGCTTATTTTCCCTGAGGGTATGTATGCCCACCGTGAGGCGTGAAGTTCTCAGACCTTTTTTGAATTGCTTGTGGTTGTTTGCGTATTTGAATGTTCATCTTGTTTCTCGTTCAGCATTATTTGAAACTTTGTTTTGAGGTTTAGGGTTCTCAGAAGGAGAAGAGTGCCTTCTGCTGGAACAACTTGGTTTGTACTTGTATTGCAACTGTCAAGTTCTTCTCCTTGTGTTTTAAGCTGTATGAATTTAAGTTCTTGAATGGTGGACTCCTTTAGAAGTAAAGTGGGAAGTTAGATAGGAAGATGTATGGATGGATCTTGTTTTGACCTCAGGTCGAATGTTATGGTTTAAAGTTGGCCACATGGTGTCCAATTTGAGTATGGAACAGTGAGTGGCTGAGTGAGCTTTTGAGGATTCTCAGCCGTGGGAGAGACTAATTAGAGTTATTATTTGGGTCGTCATGACCTTCCTATGACGTAAGTGCAGGACTTTTCTAGGACAGCAGGTCTTAAGGGACCATTACTCTGTTGCTGGCAGACATTTGAGTGGTAGCAACTATCATGTTTTTTTCAAGCAAGGGGTGATTTGGACATGTAAAGACTCTTGAGCTTGCAAACCTCTAATTTTTGGAGTAAGGTGTAAACTCATGGTATGTAGCATGGTGTAACCGTAGAGTGTTGCGTTTGAATCCCCTTTTTAAGTCCTAGTCCGAGAGTTGCCACTTTTCTTCCAGGGTTTAGAGGCCGGAGGTTGTGATGCCTCAGCTTGAGGTTTTTCGGTTGTTCCCGATGTAACACCCTCCCTATGTCAAACACGTTGCATTAACTGTTAAACATGAGTAGTGATACTAAATAAAATTCAACATGACAAGCAGTATCAAAGATTGACATACCTAATATGTCATATACAGAGCTAGTGGAGCGGGGCCTACAAGTTACCACACAGAGTTTCCTCAAATTAGGTATATACCAGGAGTTGCCATTCGCTACCACTCACTAGTCACTACATTAAATGGGGTAGGTCGGCCTACAGAGGTTTACGACCTAGTCTATTTTAAAAGATGAATGCATCACCCATTGATTGTTGTAGAGCATTATCCACCATATGCTGAATTATTCTCTAGCTTTCTTATTTGGAAGGGTTAAATAATAACAAGAAATGTGAGAATAAGTTTCAGTGATCTTATGGTTAGTATCAATCCTACAGGCAAGAAAAGCATTAAGGCATCTCAAAACGAGAAATAGATTGACTCTGCTTTATATATATTGTAGTCACAGGTGAATTGTCAAAACAAGTGTTAGAACTTAGAAAGATTGTTAATGCATGGCCTACCTCTCTAAACAATTATTCATTTGTTAATTTTACTTTTCTCATCCGAGTACAATAATAAGATTGTTATATATAGAAATGAGTAGGGGTGTGCAAAATAACCAAAAAAGTGGATTGAACCATGAACCGAACCGCTCCATAAACTAACCGGTTTTAAAAAACTAGTTCATGAACCGAACCGGTTTTTAAAGAACCGGTTCAAGAACCGAACCGGTTTTTAGAACCGGTTTAAGAACCGAACCAGTTTTTAGAACCGGTTTAAGAACCGAACCGAACCATTTTCAAACCAAACCAAATTAATTTTTATAACTTTATTTTTTAAATTTTTAAATTTTTTTCTTTTCAAAAGAGGGTTGACCCGAACCACTTCCGAACCGGTTCCGAACTGAACCGAACCACTTTCGAACCGAACCACTTCCGAACCAAACCAGTTTTGGACCGAACCGAACCACTTTCGAACCGAACCATTTAAACCAATTCAATTCGGTTTTTCAAAAAATCTGATTCGGTTCGACCTATGCATATCTCTAGAAATGAGAAACTGGTGTGCTGTGGTTTAGTACTATCCGAGTTAATTTTTCGTTCATGTTACATTATGTGAATTGTATTGAGTATGGTAATGCACCTTGAGAAAGCTAGACATGCATTACATTTATGGATTTTCTAGTGTAGATAGATTCTTATAACAATTGAAGCATATTACAGAACTATTGACGTTTGGATTAGGGGGAAGTCACACGTCGATGTTTGTGAACTTTCAAACTTTGACACCTTTCAACATTGTCTATTATCACCGTTGTTCAATCACTATCTTCCTTCAACCCTTTTTCATAATCTTTCTTCGCGTGATCAAAAGGTTACTTGTATCTATAATGGAAAGAGTCTAGTTCATTTGTCGTGTTACGTGCCTTTGCCTGCCTATGTATTTCAAGAGCCATAAAGGAAAGCCTCAAGTTCCTACGTCCCATATGTTGATTGTGACTTGAAAATGAAGAAACGGTCCAACCATACTTTTTTTCACATTTCAAGATTAGAGACATCTCACCAATCATCACTTGTTTTTGTTAGATTGATCTGTTTCCATTTTGAATATTACAATTGGGTTTATGAAATAATGTTTATGTTTATGAAATAGTGTTTAGTAAAACTTAATTCTTGCTTTTAGATTAGATTTTGATTTTGGTCTTCCAAAATTATGTGTCATAATCAAGTTGGTTTGCATTGATAAATAGATTAAATTAGTCCTTCGATATTATTTTATTTCATTGTTCATTAAAGCCTTATCAAAGTAGTTAATAAATGATAAAGCTATAATATTATTTGCCATTGAAAATCTTATTTGATGTCAAAATAAATAGATAGCCAATGTAGTGATATTTATATTTTTGAAAGATTAAAATGAAACATTTAATTAGAATCCGTGTGCTTGTCTTTTGTTTTTTTAGAAAAAAATGGTTTTTAATTAAAAATCTTTCATAAGATTCATAATAATTACATAATTTTTTTAAAAAAGTTAAAAACAAATAAAGTTTATTTATGATTTTTTTCATAAACTAAAAAAAATAATTTATAATAAAGTCAATGAAAAAATCATGATATTTTTAAATTAAAAAAAAACACATCTTTAAAGTTGCTTTTATTGTTAAGTAATTTGGACAAAGATGGGTTTTGGTGTAAGATTAATATATGACTTTTCGGTTAGTGTCAAACCAAATAATTACATAGGGCCGACTACGTTCTAATATAGTTAATTTCTGCTTTTTCCCGTGTTATCAATTTATCATATTTTTTTAAGGGAAAATATTTATGAGATAAAATTATCTTCAATGACTCTAAAACATTGTCATTTTGGGGATTACGAGAATTAATGAAATATATTTTAGAAATTATTTATATTTTATTATATGAATTTTAATAAAACACCTTTTCATTAATTCTCCAACCCTCGAAACAACGTAGTTTTGGGAGATGTTGGAGATAAATTTAACCCTGACATAAATGATAAACTCTATTTTTAAAAAATATATCATTTATTTTGAATTTTCATTTTAAATTATTTTAAACATTATTCTAATTTTAGCTATTTTTTAATTTAACTTTTTTAATTTTATTTAAATTAATTATATATATATATTTTTATTATTTAAAATTTTCCCTTAATTTTATAATTTTATTTGAATATAAAGCTAATTTATCATATATGTTGCGTAAGAAAAAAAATCATATTTAGTTTAACTAATGGTTTTGAATTTAAATCCTGCATGTAGCGAAAAAATTTGGTGGAGAGAAATTGACCACTCTTAAAATCTTGTCCAGCTCAACCGGAGTAATTGATGAATCGGTAGAGATATATATATATATATATATATATATATATATATATATATATATATATATATATGGAAAATTTTAATATCATCCGCTGTGTTTTGCGTGTGTATCATTTAGCACCATGTGATTTAAAAATTATTATTTATATCCCTTGTATAACACCTCAGAAAATTAAATGTAAAATTATGTGATAAAATATGGGATTAAGAGGGAAAGATTAGTGAAAATCCGAGAATTAGGGCCAAAATGGGCAAAAAGGGCAAAATGGTAATTTGCCAAGAACGTGAACCGAGGCATGAAAAATGGAGTTAGAGATTTAATATGACAAAAATAATGCCAAAAATGGAATCAGGACGGAAAATTGAGTGAGTAGGCAAAATTGGGAAAAATTGATGAATAGTGACTTTTTAAGTGAAAGATACTGCGGTACGAGTGTACCGATAAGTGTGAAAATTTTATCAATATTTTGAGAAAAGAAAAATATGTCATAGACTGGAAAAATATGTAGATTAAGAATATATGATCAGAATTTTTATCGGAGTGAAAGTTAGATCGCGTGTGGGACCCGTGTGACCGAAGTCACTTGGCCCCCACCTCTTTTTCTTCCTTCTTTCCTTCTCCTTTTCTTCCTCCTGCGCGCAGCCCCTGCCAAATGAACCCCAAAACCCCCATTTCTCTCTTCTCTCACCAATTCCTCATTTCTCCACCAAATCACTTGATTTTGGTGTTGAAATCTATTGTAAACGACCTTCCAAAGCCATTGGTAACACTTAGAAGCCATGAAATCATCTCCTTGGGGCGAAAATGGACAAACTCAGATCCGACCCCTTTGGTGTTCTTGGAGTTTTTGGAGTTTTTGGATCTCTTTTGGATTGATGGAGCCTTGGTGGTGTTCCTACACTTGATGGTGAGTACATTTGTAGTACTTTTGTGGTTGGTTTCATAGATCTAGGAATTTATGCTTTGAATCTTTGATTTTAGATGTGTGATGATAGAGAGCCCAAATGGAAAAATGCTATTAGATGAAAATGCCTTAGAATGATGCATGAAAGCTAGAAATGCTATGATAAATTTTGGTGAAAAAGTTGGATTTTAACTTAGGAAAATTTATGAAGATTTCATGAAAATTGGTAAGTGATGTAATTGAATAATTGAATGGTGGACCATTGGTATAGGTTGATAATGTGATTATATGATTAGTGTGTGTGTTAAAATGGAAGTGAAAACCTTGTAGAACCAACTTTTGAGGAATTCGAAACATAGAGTGGTTTGGAGGAAAAATGATGTAAAGGTTGTGAATTTGATGGAACATGATATAAAATGATGTTTAAATGGATGATGGTATAGTGTGATATAGTGGAATGAGAAGAAAGAATGTGTGATTCATGATATAATTGGTAATTTGATCTATAAAAGAGATTGAAGTAAATGAATGATTATTTGAGATTTAATGTTTGATCTGGAAATGGATTGATAATCATGTTGTGGATTATCTAGGTTGCCTCTTGTGGACGCTTTGGAAGCGGGTAAGCTTGGAGCTTACGTTTGGAGCATGGGCTCGGTATTGAGGTAACCTTTGGAACTGGGGTTTAGCCCTTGTGTGCTCCACCACACCTAGTGGAGGGTTGTGGTTGGATTATGTGGTTATGACATTGTGTGATTGTGTGCTTGTATGCATATTGCTTGATTTTATGAAAATTGTTTGGTCACTGGCCAGTTGACGTGTGTGGAGTTTGGACATCCGCTGGGTTCGTCCTTGTGAGAATGCCAGTCGGGTTTTGCCGTGGAGTCGACTCTGGGAGCGGCGCCAGGATGATCCAAACGGGGACGTCCGCCGGATAGGGCTCATGAGGAGTTCCGGTTGGGTATTGCCATGGAGTCTTCTCAACCATGGGAGAGGCGCCAGGACTGTCTCGGGAGTTATATGATGGAGTCCTTGAACATGAATCCATGAGTGGATGTTCTTGGGTTGTCTCCAGTTGATGGGTGATACTGCATTGCTTGCATATTATATGATGTTGTATTTGCACATTGAGTGAGCCATGGGGTGGAGAAATCTCCAGGGCCCTTGGTTTACTGAGATATATTTATATATCTCACCCCGTGTTGTGGGGCATCATTTCAGGTCAGGTTGAGCCTGGAGGAGTGGAGCATGAGGTGCATGTTGGAGGCACCATGTGATGAGCATTGGATAGGGACACATCTTGCATATGATGTATGTTTTAGACTTAGGTCATGAATCTATGCATGTTGAAAATGCCATGCTTAGTGAGTTCATGAATACATGTTAGATCCTTCAATATGATGTATATGTAGGACATGAGTATATATTGTATATTTGAGTGAGCATGGGACTTGTCCATTGCCACATTCATTGTATTAGAAGCCTTGGTGAATATGTTGTAAAATGGACCATATTTGATGTAAAATGGCCATTATATTAAAGACTATGTAAATGTTGCATAATTGAATGAAAATGCATGTTTGAAGGGCCTAGGGCCTACATAAGAGTATGTTTAAGTGTTGTGTGGAGTACTAAGATGTTAGGGATGAATTACACAACCTTATTGGGGCTTAAAATGCTGTAATCTGTCACTTTTACTGCATAGTAATCGATTACCCAAGCATGGTAATCGATTACCATGCAACAGGGGACGAAAAATAGCTACTGTCTTCACTGGTAATCGATTACTGAGCTTTGGTAATCGATTACCATGTGAGGTAATCGATTACCCAAAGTTGGTAATCGATTACCAGAACAGAGGATGTCAAAATTTGGCTACTGCCTCATTTTTGACAGGTGGTAATCGATTACCACCCACTGGTAATCGATTACCACAGTGAAAATTTTGAAAATTCATGTTTTTCTGGACTAAAAGAAAGGGGTTTAACTTGATGGGTAGAACTCCACATGGTGCGTGGTTTGAAACCACGCGTAACTAATGTAAAGGGGTAGAACTTGGTAAGATATGAAATTAAGTTGATGGGTTTAAATGAGTTGAATAAAAAGAAAGAGTAGTGGTGTTGTTAAGCTGAATGCTTCCGCGTATTGCATTTACAATTATGGTGTTGTTTTAATTGATTACGGAAAAGTTGATGGTTATAAAAAGGAATATGATAAAAAGAAAAAGTTTACCCGTAATTTAATTAACCCAATTACTGTGATTGTAACTGCGCTTAATATCATAATCAATGTTAACAATACCGGTACGTAACGGGCTGTTACATTTTATGGTATCAGAGCAGTTTCTTTAGGGAACTCTGAGGATTGTGTAATTGAGGTGAGTGCTGTATAGTTGTACATAGACTCTTATTGACTGCTACACATGTGATTCCTTAGTTTGGGCCTGATCAACCCATTCTTTCGTGTTCAATGTGTGGTCAGTATAAGATGCCTTCGTGACAACCCTGGAGCACCAGTGCCAGTCTTTAGGCTGAGGCTGTGGGTGCAGTGTTGACTGCTCCACGGATGGATATGTTAGTAAGTGGATTTGGTGCACTTGAGGACTTAGTGAGAATAAATGGTGATACTGTAATCAAGGACTTAGTGAGTTAATGGTGTTGTGAATTGTTGCATAATGTGGTAGTATGATTGTATCATGATGATTTATGCAATAAAATTTATGGTGCTATTGGATTGTTGTAACTTAGTGAAATTTGTGGTAATTGAAGAAAACGTGAAATGTAAACATGTATTGTGATGAATAGAAATAAAGGAAGGTGTGTTGGTATATGTAAATGACTGAATTGAGTTGGTATTGGTATGGTGATGTTGGTAGTCTTTCCTAAATGTATGGAAGTTAGAATAATCGAGTTTCTGGTGTGTGGAATTAGTAGTATATCTTGATGTGGTAAGGGAATTGGAACCCCGAGGAATGTGTGAAAATTTAATATGAGTGTTTATATGGAATATTGGATACCTTAGGGTAAAGTATAAGGTTATAAGACCCTTGATGAGGGCATACACTTGGATGACTTAAGATGCTTGGACGTAGAGATAAAGTGAAATTTCAAATTTGGATTGAGGATTGTTAGTAACTTAAAAGAACTATGGAAAGGACGTGTTGGAAAAGTCAATGTTGAAATTGGGACTTTAGTCCATGATGATGTAATGATTGGTTAGGTGTAAGTGAGAAGGTCATATGTATAAAAAGTAAAACATGAAAAGTTGAGGAAATTGCCATGTAAGGCGTTGAATGAATTTGATCGAAAGTATGAAGGTTCATAATATATTGATGGTTGGACTTGATAAAGGTGAGAAAACATAACTGAGTGTGGTGTAGTAATGGTACTTATATGCTTCCATAATGTTGTGGAGCATCGCAAGTTGGATGATGTGACTTAACTTTGTGTGGATAATAATCCTGTGATGGCTAAACGCCAATATATATAAATGTGTATATCTATATGTTTTGTGAAGGCCGGGGTGCCTAAAAGTATATGTGTATTGTAATGAACAAAGAAAAATTATTTTTTTGGTAAAAGAGTAAAGATGTAAGTGAAATTCCCTATGATGGGAAATGTGAAGAGATTGTCTCTTTGGAGTGTCATTAGATGCTCAATGTGGTATGGGATTCCTGATGGAGTCCCGGTGTGCAAGATATACCATAGCACACATGTTGGTAATAATGTGGCAATTGAAATTGTCCTGGGTTTCCCTTTGTGGATTGAATCCTAAGAGGTGTTGCTCTTGGAAGTCCCAGGTGAGCACTGCTCGAAGTGAAATTTATCTGGTGGTCCTGATGCACTGAATGCATGGACGGTTAAATGAGGGCACCCTTGGTGTCATAGTGAAATATCGAGGTGAAAAGTGAAGTTATTCTACTGAAATGGATTCTCTACAGTGTGAGCATAGTTGCTATGAGTCATGGTGGACAACGGATTGGAACTGTACCAAACATGGGTACTGTAGGAATTGAAAGTTTTGTGTCAAAATATGAAAAAGATGCCGAGATCATGTGAGGAGGATTATTCTATGGACTAAGACTAATGACTAGTCAAGTTAAATGAGTATAATGTCGAGAAAAGAACCATAGTGGAAAATTATAGTGCATGGTGCAAGAGTAGGATATATTTAGTATACCATTAGGTATCTATATAGGACTCTGTTCGCCGTATTATATGCGGATTTGATGTGAATGTATTATTGTGTGGCTATCTCCGTATGGATTATGTTCCTGGAGATTATTATTATCTTGTATAAGTAATGTAGTGTGAGGTAGAACCTTGTGTTAGTGGGACTGTTAGTACAGCCGATGGCATGTTACCTCTTCTTGCGTGAATTATAAGGACAGATTCTCTGATTGGTGGGGCATTGCACCTGGGGCCCTTAGGACAGCAAGAGCTCGAGGGGTTAAACCTGGGATGTTTTTACCCATTGCATTAGAAGATTGTATCTTGTGAGGAACGCAAGAGGTGAATTTGGATAACTGTAAGTGAACAGTAATATGCCTAATATGATGAAATGTGTGAGGTGCCATGAGATGGCAGTTTGAATTATGAAATTGAGCATTCGGAGATGTGCATGAGTGTATACCAAGTGTGGTAGTATGGAATTGTGGTTTTCCGGAAATTGTGGAGTGAATTGTTGGATTGTCACCATATGTGAAGGGAATGGAAAATTGATTAGTGATGATGATTGAGTCAAGGTTTTATGGGAAGGCTTGTGATGGTGATATGTTAAGTTAAGTTGGTGGCCCAAGGTGGCCAATGATTTTAATAAATGGTTAATTGTGAGGTATTCAGATAAGAAAGTGTGATACTAGCTATTAAATAGAATGGTATTTGTTGGAATAAAAGGTTGATATCTTTACCCTGGTGGTCGAGTCACTGATGAAGTGTATAGATGCAAATTATAGTGAGAGATGTGTTGAAAATGCACAATAATGGATGTTGTTCTTGGCTAGGTTCCAAGGTATATGGTTGAGTGTGCTAGTAGTACTGTGAATGGTCCGAGAGACTTGTGTAACAACGGATATGAAATTATGAAAGTAATGATAATGATGGACTTAGTTCCTAGTGGCATGATAAATAGGTTTTGAAAATCCCTATGTGATGGGACAGATATGAGAAAGAAAGATGATATGTGACCTTGGAGTGGTACATACTGGTGGAATGAAATGATAATGAAGGTGAGGTGTGTGGGATGAAATACATGTGGAAATTGATAACATGAGTATGAAACGGTAATTAAAGAAAAATTGTTAATGGAAATCTTAGGCATGTTGCCTTTAAATTGAGAAATTCATGATGAACTATGTGTTAAGTTTTGAGATGACTAGTGGAAATTGTAGGTATGATCTAGTGTATGAAAAGTAATAAGTGAATCCTTGGATGAAGGCTTTGAATTAGCCGATGTAGTTTATAAATTATGATGTGAGGTATGAATAGTAATATGTGGTCCATTGGGGACCAGATAAAGGTCTTGAGAAAAAGATTCGCCATTGTGTTTTAGTGAAGTTGGTGGACTTGTAAGGATAAATTGACGGTTGAGCACAAAGATGGTGCTTGTTAAAGATAAAGTGTTGAGGTGAAATGGTACGTTATAGGTTAAGAACATAAGAAAGACAATTGTGTATATACGAGTTGTGGCTAAGTGCCAAGAATGGGGATTGTTCCCTCAGAAGATAAAAGTATAGTGAGTGTGAACTAGAGGAATACTCGGTGAATTGCACTGAGAGGCTGTGAGATTCCATAATAGTTTTTGATGTGGAATAAGAAATGTGGAAAGATTGATGATGAGAGTTAATAATTAGTAGAAATCAAAAAGCAAAGAAAGATAATTGTGACTGTAATGTGTCAGTAAGTGACAGTTGCCGGTGTGGCATAGATTGAACAGAATGTGGAATGATCCTATAGGCATAGTTGTGATGTGTTAATTAGGTGGGAAAAACCTGCCAAGAGGAATTATGGGCTATATGTATTAGGTAGCCGGACTTGTGAAAAGAAATTGAAAAGAAATTGAAAGAAATTGGCTTGGTAAAGCAGAGAAAGTGCACAACTGTGTGGTGCACTCCGGTTGTTCACATGTGGTGTCACCGGTTGAGATTGAGATTGGGAAGGACTTGAGGTCTCCCATTGGGCCTTTGAAAGGCAAGACTATTGTGAAATGTGGCTGAAAAGCCAAAAGATAAAAATGTAAATAATTACTTTGGTGTCCGCGCACTGGATGAAGCTTCTTGGGTACGGGGGACTGAGATTCTCTGGCTGTATCCCGAGTTAGCATATGTGCATAGTTGATTTTGCGGACAAAATTCCTAAAAGGTGGGGTGAATATAACACCTCAGAAAATTAAATGTAAAATTATGTGATAAAATATGGGATTAAGAGGGAAAGATTAGTGAAAATCCGAGAATTAGGGCCAAAATGGGCAAAAAGGGCAAAATGGTAATTTGCCAAGAACGTGAACCGAGGCATGAAAAATGGAGTTAGAGATTTAATATGACAAAAATAATGCCGAAAATGGAATCAGGACGGAAAATTGAGTGAGTAGGCAAAATTGGGAAAAATTGATGAATAGTGACTTTTTAAGTGAAAGATACTGCGGTACGAGTGTACCGATAAGTGTGAAAATTTTATCAATATTTTGAGAAAAGAAAAATATGTCATAGACTGGAAAAATATGTAGATTAAGAATATATGATCAGAATTTTTATCGGAGTGAAAGTTAGATCGCGTGTGGGACCCGTGTGACCGAAGTCACTTGGCCCCCACCTCTTTTTCTTCCTTCTTTCCTTCTCCTTTTCTTCCTCCTGCGCGCAGCCCCTGCCAAATGAACCCCAAAACCCCCATTTCTCTCTTCTCTCACCAATTCCTCATTTCTCCACCAAATCACTTGATTTTGGTGTTGAAATCTATTGTAAACGACCTTCCAAAGCCATTGGTAACACTTAGAAGCCATGAAATCATCTCCTTGGGGCGAAAATGGACAAACTCAGATCCGACCCCTTTGGTGTTCTTGGAGTTTTTGGAGTTTTTGGATCTCTTTTGGATTGATGGAGCCTTGGTGGTGTTCCTACACTTGATGGTGAGTACATTTGTAGTACTTTTGTGGTTGGTTTCATAGATCTAGGAATTTATGCTTTGAATCTTTGATTTTAGATGTGTGATGATAGGGAGCCCAAATGGAAAAATGCTATTAGATGAAAATGCCTTAGAATGATGCATGAAAGCTAGAAATGCTATGATAAATTTTGGTGAAAAAGTTGGATTTTAACTTAGGAAAATTTATGAAGATTTCATGAAAATTGGTAAGTGATGTAATTGAATAATTGAATGGTGGACCATTGGTATAGGTTGATAATGTGATTATATGATTAGTGTGTGTGTTAAAATGGAAGTGAAAACCTTGTAGAACCAACTTTTGAGGAATTCGAACCATAGAGTGGTTTGGAGGAAAAATGATGTAAAGGTTGTGAATTTGATGGAACATGATATAAAATGATGTTTAAATGGATGATGGTATAGTGTGATATAGTGGAATGAGAAGAAAGAATGTGTGATTCATGATATAATTGGTAATTTGATCTATAAAAGAGATTGAAGTAAATGAATGATTATTTGAGATTTAATGTTTGATCTGGAAATGGATTGATAATCATGTTGTGGATTATCTAGGTTGCCTCTTGTGGACGCTTTGGAAGCGGGTAAGCTTGGAGCTTACGTTTGGAGCATGGGCTCGGTATTGAGGTAACCTTTGGAACTGGGGTTTAGCCCTTGTGTGCTCCACCACACCTAGTGGAGGGTTGTGGTTGGATTATGTGGTTATGACATTGTGTGATTGTGTGCTTGTATGCATATTGCTTGATTTTATGAAAATTGTTTGGTCACTGGCCAGTTGACGTGTGTGGAGTTTGGACATCCGCTGGGTTCGTCCTTGTGAGAATGCCAGTCGGGTTTTGCCGTGGAGTCGACTCTGGGAGCGGCGCCAGGATGATCCAAACGGGGACGTCCGCCGGATAGGGCTCATGAGGAGTTCCGGTTGGGTATTGCCATGGAGTCTTCTCAACCATGGGAGAGGCGCCAGGACTGTCTCGGGAGTTATATGATGGAGTCCTTGAACATGAATCCATGAGTGGATGTTCTTGGGTTGTCTCCAGTTGATGGGTGATACTGCATTGCTTGCATATTATATGATGTTGTATTTGCACATTGAGTGAGCCATGGGGTGGAGAAACCTCCAGGGCCCTTGGTTTACTGAGATATATTTATATATCTCACCCCGTGTTGTGGGGCATCATTTCAGGTCAGGTTGAGCCTGGAAGAGTGGAGCATGAGGTGCATGTTGGAGGCACCATGTGATGAGCATTGGATAGGGACACATCTTGCATATGATGTATGTTTTAGACTTAGGTCATGAATCTATACATGTTGAAAATGCCATGCTTAGTGAGTTCATGAACACATGTTAGATCCTTCAATATGATGTATATGTAGGACATGAGTATATATTGTATATTTGAGTGAGCATGGGACTTGTCCATTGCCACATTCATTGTAATTGAAGCCTTGGTGAATATGTTGTAAAATGGACCATATTTGATGTAAAATGGCCATTATATTAAAGACTATGTAAATGTTGCATAATTGAATGAAAATGCATGTTTGAAGGGCCTAGGGCCTACATAAGAGTATGTTTAAGTGTTGTGTGGAGTACTAAGATGTTAGGGATGAATTACACAACCTTATTGGGGCTTAAAATGCTGTAATCTGTCACTTTTACTGCATAGTAATCGATTACCCAAGCATGGTAATCGATTACCATGCAACAGGGGACGAAAAATAGCTACTGTCTTCACTGGTAATCGATTACTGAGCTTTGGTAATCGATTACCATGTGAGGTAATCGATTACCCAAAGTTGGTAATCGATTACCAGAACAGAGGATGTCAAAATTTGGCTACTGCCTCATTTTTGACAGGTGGTAATCGATTACCACCCACTGGTAATCGATTACCACAGTGAAAATTTTGAAAATTCATGTTTTTCTGGACTAAAAGAAAGGGGTTTAACTTGATGGGTAGAACTCCACATGGTGCGTGGTTTGAAACCACGCGTAACTAATGTAAAGGGGTAGAACTTGGTAAGATATGAAATTAAGTTGATGGGTTTAAATGAGTTGAATAAAAAGAAAGAGTAGTGGTGTTGTTAAGCTGAATGCTTCCGCGTATTGCATTTACAATTATGGTGTTGTTTTAATTGATTACGGAAAAGTTGATGGTTATAAAAAGGAATATGATAAAAAGAAAAAGTTTACCCGTAATTTAATTAACCCAATTACTGTGATTGTAACTGCGCTTAATATCATAATCAATGTTAACAATACCGGTACGTAACGGGCTGTTACACCTTGTGATTGCACTATGTGTCATATAACCCCCTGAATGACTAAAATACCCTCGTAATACAAAATATCAAAAATATCCTTAATAAACAAAATATTAAATTAAAATTAAAATATCAAAGTTATCCCTAATTAAAATTAAAATCCTAATATTCTTTCTTTATTCAAATTTTGCAGAGGAGTCGTACAACTATCCGGTAGAGTAAACAGGGCATGCTATCGATTGTTCTTTCTTTTCATTATAATAAAATATACATACTATTTATACCAAGAAAAAAATAAAAAAATATACATACTATATAAACAGATTTTTTTTCTGATAATGATTTTACTGCATAAGTTCGCATAACTAGAAAGAATAAACCATCTTCTTGGTCCCAAAAGCTTAAACTGCAATTTAAATCTAATGTTTTTGAACTTGTGGAGTCCATGTAACTTTGATATTGGCCGTTCAAGTCAAGCATTTTTTACAACTTGGTTTTCCTAAAAAAAAAATTCATATCATTACCTATATGGTTGCTTAACACAGCTATCGTCAGATTTGGTTGCTGGACTTCTCTTTCTCCTGGGACAGTGATCATTTTGCCATGTTTGGACAAAAAATTACCAGATTGCCACACCAACATTAAATTTTGCCAAAATATCATGCGGCATAATTCGCTACACAGAGTAGCGAATTATGCATGCAAGTAATTCGCTACACAGTGTAGCGAAATATGCCACGTCAGGGTGCTCCGAACCAAAAAATGTCATGTTCAAAATTGTTGAAATTCGCTACATAGGGTAGCGAATTTCAACAATTTTGACACATGGCACATGCGAATTATGCCGCGTGACATTTTGGCAAAATTTACTATTGGCGTGATAGTCTGGTAATTTTTTTGTCCAAACGTGGTACTTTGGTCACTGTCCCCTTTCTCCCACTAGCTTATTTACTTGAATCTCCAATTCAAGTGAAAAAGTATTGGAATTTTTCATGTTCCCCATTTCTTCCATTGATTATTTATCTTCCTTTCTCCATCATTTTCTCCAGGAATGTAAGCTAGAACAACAAAAGCATCACCAAATGGGGCAATTCCTTGTTACCAAAAAAAAAGGGGGGGGGGGAATTCCTGAGATGAAGTAGCTTGTTCCCCAGCCAATAACCAAGAGGGTGTCATCCTGTAAAATAAGGGCGAAACTTAAGCAACAACAATCTTACCAAGCAATAATATGACAGACAAATAAAACGCTATTACAGCAGCTTAAAGAACTAAACCGGATTGTGGTGAAAGGCTGCAATCAGAAGAAAGGAGTAGACTTTGAGGAGATTTTTTCTCCTGTGGTAAAAATGACCTCGGTCCGAACCGTGTTAGCTATGGCAGCTTCGATGGACCTCGAGGTAGAGCAAATGGACGTGAAGACGACATTCCTTCACGGTGATTTAGAAGAAGAGATTTATATGGAACAACCTGAGGGGTTCCGAGTTCCAGACCAAGCAGACTTGGTATGTCGGTTGAAGAAGAGCCTCTATGGCTTGAAGCAAGCACCTCGGCAGTGGTACAAGAAATTTGAATCATTCATGACTGATCACAAGTTTGAAAAGACAAAAGCCGACCACTGCATATTTGTGAAGAGGTATGAGGCCGGAGATTTTTTGATCTTGTTGTTATATGTTAATGACATGCTTATTGTAGGGAAAGACAAATCGAGGATAGCCGCCCTGAAGAAGGCGTTGAGCTCGTCCTTCGCAATGAAGGACCTCGGCCATGCAAAGCAAATACTCAGAATCAAGATTATCTGAGATAGACAAAAGAAGCTACTGTGGCTGAGTCAAGAAAAGTATATTGAGAAGATATTAAAGAGATTCAGCATGGACAAAGCCAAGACAGTGAGTACCCCCCCTAGCCGGACACATAAAGCTGAACCAAAAGCAATGTCCGAGATCTGATGAAGACAAAGATGAAATGTTAAAGGTCCCGTACCAATCCGCCATCGGAAGCTTGATGTATGCAATGGTTTGCACTAGACCCGACTTGGCGTATGCTGTTGGAATGGTAAGCCGGTATTAGTCAAACCCCGACAAAGAGCACTGGGAAGCAGTGAAGTGGATCTTCAAGTACCTCCGAGGTACCACCGACTTATGTCTCCGTTTTGGAGAAGGCAAAGCCGAGTTGCAAGGCTACTCGGATTCTGATTTAGGGGGAGATTTCGACTCAAGGAAGTCGACGACGGGATACATGATGAGATTTGCCGGAGGAGCTGTCTCTTGGCAATCAAGACTTCAGAAATGTGTTGCACTTTCGACAACTGAGGCTGAGTACATTGCCGCAACTGAGGCAAGGAAAGAGATGCTGTGGATGAAGAAGTTCCTCATGGAACTCGGCCATGAACAAGACAAGTACGAGCTGGGTTGTGACAATCAAAGCGCAATCCATCTTGCGAAGAATTCGACCTATCACTCCCGCACTAAGCACATTGATGTGAGGTATCACTGGATCCGGGATGTGGTGGAAGGTGGAGAGCTCGAACTCGTCAAGGTGCACACTGACCAAAATTGGTCTGATATGATGACGAAGCCGGTTCCAGCAAAGAAATTTGAAGACTGCTGTGAATAAGCCGGGTTGATGCTGAAGCCGACGCATTGGAGTCGGAGAGGGAGATTTGTTGGGCTTCCTCCTTCAATGCTAAGCCCAAGCCCATTTGAGGGGTTTTCCTAAAATACCCCTAACCCTAATTCCTGTTGGGCTTCCTCCTTCAATGCTAAGCCCAAGCCCATTTGAGGGATTCTCCTAAAATACCCCTAACCCTAATTCCACCTCTTATAAATACCCATTGTTAGGGTGGAGGCATATGACATGAGAAGATTGAGTTGAGAAAAATTTGAGAGATATTTGAATGTTTGAGCAAAAGCTTTATGCTTTGCATTTGAGAGATCTCTAGGGAGAATTTGAGAGAAACATCTCTAGGGTAATTTGATTATCACCATTGTTGGAGAGGTTGTGTTAACCACCACATTGGTGTATTTGATTATTATAACCATTATTCTCATAGCGGATCTTTGATCTGGACTAGGTCCCGTGGTTTTTACTTCTTCATTGGAGAAGGTTTTCCACGTTAAAATCTGGTTGTGTTCTTCTCCTTCTCCTATCTGTTTTTGATTTTTCTGCTGCGCTCCCGACCTAGTGATATTCAGGCCGTGGTACTGCCGCGATCCGAGCTCCGGATCTGGTTGACTGACTTCCGCACAAAAGGCTTCCTAGCCGAGTTTGAGGGAACCGAGTTCCCAACACGCTATGTAAAAGAACCTTGGGATATACTACCTCAAAAGCTAGCTCAAAGGGTGAGAGTGCCCAAGGCCTTATAAACTGCACATTAGTTGCCCATACAACAAATGTGAGACTACATATCTCAACACGCCCCCTCGCACGAGAGCCCAATGGGCTTGAAGGGTGGACAACATACAAGCCCACTTACATGTGGAAATTCCACTACAAAGAAAGTGGGAGGCTGTGAGATTTCGAACGCTCTGATACCATGTAAAGAACCTCGGGATACAAAATCAACCCGTTATCAAGTTTCTCTTTGATGAAATGGCGGTCGACCTCAATATGTTTAGTCCGATCATGTTGAACTGGATTACGAGCTATACAAATAACGGACTTATTATCATATAGCAACTTCATAGGTCCATCACATTTAACATAATCCGACAAGACTTCAACAAACTCATATTCATACTGCTGATGAGATTCCACATCCATGTGCCGTTTGATATCCCAATTTTTAAAAAGAGCCCAAGTTTCTCCTTTTTTAGGATACACTTTAAAAGTATTGTGCCCAATCTTTTCACTCAAAATCAGATGAGAGAACATCAGATAATCTTCAGTGGTGTCAGTGCCACCAAGTTTATATTTCCCACAAGCAACATGCAATTCCTCATTTACCCAGTTGATTTCATCATCGTCATCTGGACTTGGTTCAAACCATGTAATCCGCAGCTTAAATCCGGGAGAGAGAACATTTCTGATTAAAGCATAGAATCTAGGCATGCCCTCCGCTTCATAAATAGCCCAAGTCTGCCCAGCTACAAAATATTTTTTTTTTCTATCCTTGCCAAAGTCACTGAACTCTGCATCGGGATAGACATAAACATTTGGATGATTTGCTGCTTTGGAGACTGAATGATGCTCGGATGTTTCATCCATATGCTTTCAGTATTATAGAGAAGTTTTAAATAAACCTCTCCGTTGTCAGCAGTGCAATAGGCCCTTCATTGCTTATGATGTGGATATGCAAAATACATCACCAGCAACTAATTCAAGTCAGAAAGCTTTTGGCCAGCAGAAAGATGGTCTGAATCATTATGCTTTCAAGATGGGTGCTGATTTCATGTAAAAGAACTTTGATATACACCACCCCAAAAGCTAGCTCAAAGGGTGGGAGTGCCCAAGGCCTTATAAACACCACATTAGTTGCTCATACAACCAATGTGGGACTATATATCTCAACACGCCCCCTCACAATGGTGAGAAACATTGGTGAGGCCATTGCCAAGGTGGGAAACAATGATGGCTTCGTAATACGAACCAAGAAACCATTCTTCTTTGCTGCAAACCTCAACCTTGTCTCCTCTATAGAAATTGACACTCTTCCGTGGTGGACGCATGGTTGCACAAGATTCTTCTTCAAGTTTCTTTCTAATTCTTGCAAAGTTAAATTTTGTTGACACTTGTGAATTGTGATTGTGGACAATATGTATAACGTCTTATATAGATGTTTTTTTTAGATGTCGCTTTTAATTATTTTACTTAATTTTTCCCCAACTAGGCAAATTCAAATTTATAAATTTCTAACTATTTTTAGCTTTGTGTTCACTCTTCAGGAATTTGAAATATTTCCTATTATAATAACTTTTCAAATTTTTATTTTAACTTTAAATTTAAAAACTCAATTAAGATATCATTAACTCCTGCATTGGTATTTGTCAGGCCTATTAAAATCCCACTAACTTTTAAAATTCGAAATTTAAACTTGATATAGGAGGAAAAAAAGTTCAGCATAAATTTGTGGCAAACATCTGTATTAATATCCCACTATTTTTTCAAAACTTGAATTTTAAACATTGTAAGGTTAACTTTATGCATTGGAAACGTCAAGCCTGATAAATATCATTTGATATTCATCAAAGCCCAAAATCAACATCCATAAGAATATAAAATACTGATTAATTAATCGAAAAATTTTTGACAATCTCCAACTGTAAGTAATAATAAAATGAATGATAACTTAAGATTCTCTGTAAATGTCATAAATCATACCGTGAAAGGAATTTTAAAAGACTGATTAAAGAATCAAACATAACAACACACCATAAACTGCCATTTATTAATCAATCAATTTCTCTCCAAAACAAAATTAAAATTGAAAAGATAAAATTATAGATTCAACAAAAAATGTTTAAAATTACAAAATTTTAATATAGTTGATACAAATTAATTTAAATTTTGAAATTAAATGAAAAAATAAGAAATGACATATTTATACTTTAGATGAAAATAAACTTTAAAATTAACTTAAGAAATAATTCAAAAAAAGAAAAAAATTTGTATTAGTATTTTTTTAAAAAAAGTATATTTAAAAATTTTGTATGAGTATTTTTTAAAAAAATTATACTTCTATTGTAAACCTGATTGCATGGAAAATTTCAAGAAATTCCTATTCTAATTCTGATTGCATGGAAAATTTCAAAGGTCACTGTAGACGTTTTCAAAACACAAAGTAATTATATTATGAGGGCTCTTCTAACAATTAATGGAAATAGCAGTAATTAATATACCTATTAGGAATAAGTCATTTAATGTGTAATTGTTGATGTTAATAATGAGGATCCAATTCGATGAATAAAAATGGGAGATCGTTAATTATAAGATGAATGAGATATGAATGGAATCATCATACAAATGGGAGTTGCCAATACTCATAATGATAAGATGGAATATGAAAAATAATTATACGAAATACAGAATTTAAAATCACAGATGAATGAAAAACATTTTATCTTAATTCCAAATTTAAAATATTTAAATTAAATAGTTAGTGCGAAAAGAGGTCAACATTAATTAGTGGCAGATGTTGTTATCGGCAAGTGTACCGATCGCACAAGTAATAAAGTGATAAGTATAAGATCGTCTCCATAAGGATTGTAAAACAAGTACCACGATAACCAGTCCCCTTAAGTTGGACAAATCGATTGTTGTTGGTAAAATTTTGAATAATTTGAGTAACAATAAAAATAAAAGTAAAGACTTGTTTTTATATTTTTGTTAAAAGGAATAAAGTAGGAACGAGAATGAGTGATTTGTAAAAAGATATGAGAAAACACTGCAGCCAGGGTACATTCACCAAATGATCCCACTTTTTACTCTGGGTTGATTCACAATATTCATTTAATTTAATAACTCAGACAAATTATCATCTCAAAATAATTAGTTAAATCCCAATCCCTTGGTGATCTAATCCTTTAATTCAATTGGAACCCTAATCCCTTAGTAATCCCGCATGAAATTAAGCATTAAGCAGATAAATCCAACGACTGTGATTTATACAAGTATATCCCTAGAACATGCATAGATCGTCATCTTACCTCCTTTCATAATCAGAACCCCAACATTCCTATTGCGAGCCCTAATTCCCAAATTATCATCTCCTATTAGGTTGATCAACTCTAACAGAAATAATAACAATACGCACAAGGTAAAGATAAAGCATATTAAAATAAACAAACAAGGGAATTCAATCCTTCGTATCAAATGTTCACAAATGGATCATGACCCTGACTACAGTAAAGAGATCTAGCCAATCAACATCATGATTGCTGATCTAAGATTAAACATAAACTTAAATAAAAGAGAAAGAAAAATACAAGAACGAGATGAAGAACGAAGAACACGAAGAACTCCTCTCCTCCCAAGCCAGATCTGCCTCCGAAATTCTGTGTGTGTATTTCCTCAGGGTTGAGTCTCTATTTATAAGAGACTTGACCTAATGCCTTCCTTTTCAAATCTTCAAATTTCCAAATGTTCGCGCCTCCCACGCTGGCAGCGTGGTTCTCGCGCTGTGGGCGTGGGAGCTTCTGCCATTTTTTCCTTCCCCGCGCTGCAAGTGCGGTCACCACGCTCTCAGCGTGGGAACTTCTGTCCAATTTGAGTCTTTCACGCTATAAGCGCTATTCCCACGCTTGTAGCGTGGGCTTTTGGTTTTGCTTTGTCCTTTTTAACTCCAATTTGTGCATTTTTCCTGTGAAATCAACATAAAATTAGTATAAAACCTCAGATTCAGATAATTGACAAATTTAACAGTGATTTTTCCTTTCTTGCATCAGATTGAGTCACATTCTTCCTCTTTTTGTCTTAGAATTCCTCATATGCTAATCGCATATCAAATAATTCCCAGATTTGAACTTTGCTGTCCCCAGCAATGTACAAGACTTAATCCAGGAAACAATCAATTAATCCAACATAACATCTTACAGACAATCAATAGATCACTATACTAAGCATGACTGAATCAATGCAAAGAACTTTTAACAATGCCTTCTATTCTTATGAAAATATCATAATCTAGCCTGAACACCCCTCACAAGATAAACATATAACGCTCAGCACTCAAGTGTTTGGAGGAGTAACAATCACTCAATCCATTGCAGCAATAACATTACCATAAGCTTGATCATATTCTCAAGTTCCTAAAGATGAGGAACATTAACACATGCACAATTGATCAAAAGGACTTCACAGGTTGTAACTTGGCCGGGCTAAAGGGTAGGAATTTGTGGATAGTAGCTCAAGCAACAATGAGATTGAAAAACTGATATTATTTCATTTTTAACACCTTCAAATCATTTATTTTGCTCCACTAACATTCCCACAGAATTTCGGGAATTAATTCCTTTCAGCCTCATTTTCTTTGCATTCACCCTTTTCCTTTTTCTCCTTTTATTTTAAGGGCACAATTCAGTTGCCTTTCTTCACATTGGCCTCTATGGAGCTTACCTCAATTTCTTTGTTTTATTTCAAGACATTAGTGATTCAATCTCAATTAAGGTAAGACAATAGGAAAATGGCTAAACAATCAGCAGGAATTATGAACAAAAAGGCTCAGGCTCAAAGGGGTTAGCAATGGAAAAATTCATATAGGTGGGTTATTTGGTCATGGCTAACAGAATAAAATTTGCCTTAATCATTTCAATCAATGCATGCATCTCAGAGAAACAGAGCAAGTTCTAGAATGCTATCACTGTGAGGTCTCTCAGAATAAAATAAGTGTTTAAGCACAAAACTTCACCAGCTATGATGTCAAGCTAGACTTCCAAAAGAAACATTATGCATCATTAATCATTCAAGCACAAAATTCAGACGAGCGAGCAATCATGAAATCTACTCATGTCCATACGATATCATGCCAGAAGTTCATACAATATATTCCAAGAATTCAATCAAGCACATTAACTAGATAAGCACATTTAAACCTGAGAATTGCTTAATTTTTTTTAGGTAAATAAAATCAATAAACAAAAATTTGAGGGTTAAAATGTCTCCCCTTTTCAGAATTATTTTTTGTTTAGACGTCTTTTCCATGGTGTAGTTCCGCAGTAATTACCAAATCTCGCATTCAGCATGCTATGCGACAATTCCCAGATTTAGAATGTTGTTGTCCTCAGCAACAACTATACTAGATGATAGCTAATTCTGCCAGATGGAACACACACATACTTGTTAAATTGTAAAAACAGAATAATAATGAAAAAACTGAACAATGTTCTGAAAAACTGAACAAGAGTCAAATGTGAGCATAATCATCAACAATGTTCTCAAAATATCAAAATAAATTGCCCTAAGAAACTGGCAATGTGTAGTGCGTGATGGTGAAAATTAATTTATGCATCATCCATGACATCATCAGCTTCAAGATCCGCAAGCACATCATCACCAGTAGTGGGAGCCATAGATGGACCAGCCTGTGCAGGGGGTGGAAATTGGGCCATCAAGCTAGCCGTGTCAATCCCTCTATCCAGGCAAAGCCTCTCCAGCATACTCATCATGTAATTGCTTTGAACCATCAATTGTTGCTGACGCTGGTCAAGAGTTTGAAGCAAAAGTGAATCAGCGGACGGAGGTGCAGAGGAGACTGGGGGTGGAGGTGGAACTGCACCGCCAGATGCTTTCCAAATGGCTTGCCTGCGGGATTCCTTCTGCATATCATAAAAATGGTCCTAAGTCAGATCCTTCTTTATTTTCACATCTCTTGGCTCTTCCTCAGGTATTTCCACTCCTGCTTGTATACAGAGTTGCTCAATCAGTGAACAATGAGCCAAGCTAATGTCTGATCTTCCCTGAGTAATGATGTAGACTATCCTATCAGATAGAATAGCCCCAATGTGAAGATTCTTCCCTCCCAGTAGAGTATATAGCAGAACTGCTCTTTCCACATTGACATCGCTCAGGTTAGTGGAAGCTATAATGGTAGAGTTGATGAATGAATGCCAAAAGATTGGTTCCTCATTGAGGTCCAGCCGATCTAATTTTTCAGGTACATCAGGCTGACCATGCTTTGGCTTCCAAGCAAATGAGGCTGAGTGATACCCTCACGTACTCTTGCAGCTATGGCAGACATCTCCTCCCGATACACCCCTTCAACAGGCTGCATCCTATTGAATGTGTCTGTAAAATAGCAGGACTGTGTAGCATCCCAAGAGGTTTGCAAGAACCTCTCAATCTGAAATGCTGTGAAGGAGACCTCTCTTGTAACATCCCGCATAATTAGTAAAATACCTAAGTGCTACATGCTATATGTACATGTGTAGAATTCGGATGTATGGTCTATGTGTAATGGCTTGTGAATTGGTTGACCTTTATCCTTGGATAAGACTAAGGTAGTTAATTAAATTAAATCATAGGAAGATACATATGTAGACATGTGAATTTAATCTTATGAGTAATGTGAGTGTGTGTTAGTAGGCATTAGTGTTTGGATGTGGGCTAGTGGGTGTGTGGATTTGTGATTGGATCCTTTTGTGTGTGTGGCCAATGGCCCAAGGATGGCTCTTGGATCAAGCTAATTCAGCCCAAAGTTGTAACCATTCTTATTTCCCCCAAGCCTTGCCCAACTAGGGTGTCTTGTGCTTCAAGGAACAACCACTTGGCTAGATGTTTTTCCTTCTCATTTATGCGCACAAGTGGGTGGATTACACTTAGAAAAATCTGCCAAATTCCTTCATGTTTGACCGCCACCTCACTTGGCTTATGCACACTTGATTTAAACCTCATTGCATGGAAGACACATGGACCTTTGAGCATGATTTTAGGCTGCATATTTCCCCATTTAGGCGCACATGGGAGGGACCTTGGTGCAGATTTTTCTTATGACACAAACTGCCTAACTTGTTGACTTGGAGAACCACTTACACCCTCCATCATGAGACTGTTTTGTGCAGATTTTTGGCAAGCTTTTTGCAGCCCATCATGAGCCAAACCTGCCTTGTTTTCACATGCATCATAAGAGGATTTTTGGCTGCATTTTCATCATTTTGTGCAGCTCCAAAATCTAAATTTGGGCTGTCACAAAACTGCACTCTTGATGCACCTCTTTCCCCCTCATCATTGCGCACCAAGGCTGCTTAAATGCAGATTTTTGGGCTGCCACATAGTTGTTTTACTTGTTGACTTAGCAAAGCTCTTGCATGTGCTCATGACACTTCCTTTCCACTCCTCTAGGTGCGCAAATCATGGTCAATTGTGCAGAAATTTCTCTGACTTAGGACAGCCCTCAAAGCTGAACATATCTCCCTCACCCCCTTGCATGTGAATAGAGTAAATTAGAAGCAAACCCTTGCTTGATTCAGCCCTTGTATGCAGCCCCATCCCTTCAAGTAATCAGAATTTTGCATGATGGTTAATCATAGCAACTCCTCCTCCCTTTTCCCTTTAAATTTGCGCATGAGGAAGGGGCTGGCTTCATGTGCAAGTGCAGCCAACTCTCCTCCTCTTCCTCACTCCCTCTAGCCGCACCAACAAGCCTCCTTGGAGCAAGAAGACTTTGCCAAGCCAACTCCCTCCTTCCCTCACCTCAACCGTGACATTACACCAAGCTAGTGCAAACCTTGTTCCTCATCCTTGTTGCGCATAGATCACCATAGGAAGTAAGGACTTGTTGTGTAGTGAAGCTAGAAGGTGGTGTGTGATTCTTGACTTTGAAGGGTGTGCTACAAGAGGTAGGCTTGGAACTTTGAACTCTTTCTTTGGGTAGCCATGTATGTATGCTTGAATGTCTCCTTGTATATGTGTTGCTTTGGATCCTTGGTTGAGCATGATTAAAGTATAAGTATGGAGCCATTTTATGATGATTTGTATGCATGAGTTGTAGAGTAAAAGTCTCATGATCATGCTTAAAATTATATGCCACTGTTTTGTATAATTAGGCCACTGTTTTAAAGAAGAAATGTGCCACTGTTTCGGTTTGATGTGCCACTGTTTTGTAGATAAAATGCCACTGTTTCGGTCCCTCAAAATCACATTAAAATGTCACTGTTTCTGCACATTAAAATGCCACTGTTTCTGCACATATATGCCACTGTTTCTGCACATATATGCCACTGTTTCTGCACATTATATGCCACTGTTTCTGCACATATATGCCACTGTTTCTGCACATTACATGCCACTGTTTCTGCACATTATATGCCACTGTTTCTGCACTTATATGTCACTGTTTAGTGCTCCCTAAGCCACGGTTTTCATGCATGAAATGCCACTGTTTTACTCATCAAATGCCACTGTTTTTATGCATAAAAGGCCACTGTTTTAGTCATCAAATGCCACTGTTTTCATACTTAAAATGCCACTGTTTTTATGCATAAAAGGCCACTGTTTTAGTCATCATATGCCACTGTTTTTATGCATAAAATGCCACTGTTTAAGTCATTCCATGCCACTATTTTTACGCATAAATGTCACTGTTTTAGTCATCATATGCCACTGTTTTTATGCATAAAATGCCACTGTTTTAGTCCTTCTATGCCACTATTTGTATGCATAAAATGCTACTGTTTTAATCCATAATAAGCCACTGTTTCAATGCCCAAAAACCAAGATTTATGCCACTGTTTTGGAAGTTCAAAGTGACACTGTTTCTGTTTTAAAAACGCCACTGTTTCTGTTTTAAAAACATCACTGTTTCTGTTTAAAACATCACCGTTTTGCTGCTGTAAACACTGCTGTATGTTCACTGTTTTACTGCTGTAAACACTGCTGTATGCTCACTGTTTTGCTGCTGTAAACACTGCTGTATGCTCACTGTTTTGCTGCTGTAAACACTGCTGTATGCTCACTGTTTTGCTGCTGTAAACACTGCTGTATGCTCACTGTTTTGCTGCTGTAAACACTGCTGTATGTTCACTGTTTGGCTGCTGTAAATGCTCACTGTTTTGCTGCTGTAAACACTGCTGTATGCTCACTGTTTTGCTGCTGTAAGACACTGCTGTATGTTCTCTGTTTCTGCTGTAAATAGCCACTGTAAATGATTAGTTGTAACTGATTTAGGTGCGCTTAAGAAGTGAGATACTTCGCTGCTGTTTGGTAATATTTAAGGCAAGCAAAGGTAAGTGTCAGGCGATGATGCCTAATGTGACTATTGACTACTGGTATAGAATTGTAACATGATGCTCCATATGCCGTAAAAATATTATGTTCCATTATGATGAAAGGAAACTGCCTAAAATGTGCCTGAGGGCTATATGATTATGAGGTAAAGACGTTATGTGGCAGCATAACGCATATGAAAGGTATATATGCATGCACCTTACATCATACCGCATTTTTACACTTTGTGTGTGTGAAAGCTTAGCATGACATGCATGTATCAAAATCATATAGGCCTTGTTTTAGAATAGTTATGTACAGGACCATGTGTATGAGCAAGCATCATATAGGCATCCCCAAGGTACCGGGGTATGGGACACTTGGCATCAGTCCGCATAGGCCCACAGTTGGAATCCACATGGAGCTCAGGTGCCAAGGGTATAATTGATTCCACTGTGAAGTGCGCGCACGACGGTGCTAAAAGCGCAAAGGAAAGGCGTTATATACGCAATATGTGAATATGATAAAAAGGAAAAGGAACAAGGATATGTTGAAGTGACTGTTTATGATTTTGTGCCTAGTTAATACTGTTATATTATTGGTTTTATTGCCACACTACTGGGATTATTCTCACCCCTTCGGGGCTGCTATTTTTCCAAAATGGCAGGAGGACGCAAGAGCATTTGAAGGAGTAATATTTTGCTGTTGAGTGCTGATGCGTGGATTATCAGTGTTGCTGTTTGTTTAAATGGATAACTGTAATGATTAATGTTTTGGTACTTTTGGATGACTGTAGTCTTTATCATAATTATGCTAGCTTGAACTTTTATGAACAATGGCTATTTTGGAAAACCTTTGTGAAAAGAATTTAAGTGCTGAAATTTTTTTATACGGATGCGTACACTGCTTTGTTAGCTCATGTGACGTCAACGACTCTAATTCCGCTTAGCAAACGACTCTCTTGGATGCATACAAGGGAGGGCGTTACACTAATTGGTATCAGAGCAGTTTGGTCCATGGATTTGCTTGTGTTTGATTGAATTGATTGTTGTTTGTGTTTATCTGCTGATTGACTGTCTAAATGTGCTATAGTTAAGTATATGTATTAGCTAGTATGGTTAGATTGTTAGGACGGTTCTGTGATAAGACACGGATGCATAGCTAACTTGTCCGAATTGAACTCGAGTACCTACTTGGGACTGCTGCCATGAATAACTTGCGGTGAGCCTGATCAACTCATTTCCTGATATTGTGAGTGCAGAATCATGGCGGGTGGTCGCGGTTCGACTCGGGGAAGGACTGGCGATGCGGAAGAGGATCTTATCACTACCATTGGGGGACTGGCAACGTTCATCCAGA